>PVJX010014240.1:0-45387 GCA_004027295.1 Dolichotis patagonum
CAGCCCGGGCCACTCTGCGGGTCCGAGAGTTTTGGGTCCCAAAGAGACAGGCCGAGATGCTGCTTTCTGGGAGACTTCCTGGGGGTGAAGGCCGGGGCTACGGGCCCAAACAGACCCGGCCCAGATGCCAGTCTCCAGCCAGTTCCCTGTGGATGAAGGGCAGGCCTACCAGTCCCAAACAGTCGCGCCGAGATGCAGGTCTGCTCAGACTTTCGATCCAAACAGCCCAGGCCACTCTATGGGTCTGAGAGTTTCGGGTCCCAAAGAGACAGGCCGAGATGCTGTTTTCTGGGAGCTCCTGGCTGAATTTTTGACAAGAAACATTTACAGTTTCAAAGTATCTTTCCACAAGATACTTATTAAATGCAAAAGGAAAACAGTAACCTTACAGTAGCTAAAACTGTCAGATTACACCTAAACCAAGTGACCAAAATTAGTATCATTGGTAACTGGACAAACTGACATCCCATGACTCCTGATAACACATATTGAGAGAAACACATCACTTGTATGACATTGCTGCCAAAACTGTGAAACCCAAATCATGGCGAAACACTGGACAAACGCAAGCTGAGAGTCATTCTACAAAATAACTAGCTTGTACTCCTTAAAAATAACAAGCACAAAGACTGAAATAATTAAACAAGACTAAAGAGATTTGGTAAATCTAACATGTGATCTGGGATTTTCTTTTGCTCTAAAGAACATTATTGGGACAACTGCCAAAATATTAGTCAGATGTGTAGATCAGATAATAGTATTTTCTAAATGTTAATTTATTAACTTTGATAATGGTACTGTGGTTATGTAAAGGAATGCCCTTGCTTTGAGGAACTACACATTTAAGTATTGGGAGGAGGAGTCATTAGGTCTGCAATTTACTCTCGAATGGCTGATGAAAAAATACAAATCTGTGTACATACACATGTATAGATAGGTGCATCAAAGAATGGATGGATGGGTAGAAAGATAGATGAAGACAGCAAAATATAAAATAAAGAGTGTGTACACATAAAGTGTGTATTTATTAAGAATTTAAAAATAAGCTAGCCCCACCCCTGTGCACACTCCAGGAGCCATCATGGAGGCATCCTGCAGGTAACCAACTCAGGACAGGAGGCAGCAGCCAGCCCCACCCCCATGCACACTCCACCAGCCATTTGGGAGCCAGCGCAGGCTGGGAAAAACAGCAGCCAGCCCTGCACCAGTGCACCCAATGGCCACCATCAGATAAACAAAGCCAGCACTAGCCAGGAGAACCAGTCTCACTTCAGAGAAATTGTAGCCAATGCAGGAAGTGCCTGGGACCCCACTACCTTCTTATCCAGAAGAACCCAGGATTATGTCAAGACAAAGAAGCAAATGACAATCTCTGGCCTCTAACCCAACCAGAACAAGTCCAGGTGATATAAAGATGGAAGAGATTGGGAGTCACACACCTAAAGTTTCTGAAGTGATGGCAACTGAAGTAAAGAAACAACTTCATGAGGCTATAAAAGAAATTAGAATAAAAATACTACCTCAGGTAAAAGAAAAAATGAAAAATGTAATAAAAGAATTGCTAAGCACCTCTAAAGAAGACATAGATGGAAGAATAGAGGAGCATAGGAAATAAAGGAAACCTTGAATGAACAATATAAAAAAGATTCAGAATACATGAAACAGATTCAAGGAGATATCCAGGAAATTAAAATCTCCATTGAAGGCTGGCAAAACCACTTGAAAGAAACTGAAGATAGATTTTCAAACCTTGAAGACAGGTTTGCAACTTGCAATTGCAAAAGGAAAGATCTCTTAAAAATAAAATGGAACCAGGAAGTAACAATTCAACAGCTACAAGGCAACACAAAGAAACATAACTTAAGAATAATAGGTGTCAGTGAAAATGCAGGAGTCAACACAAATGACATTAAAAGTCTATTTACAGAAATAACAGCAGAAAACTACCCAAGCATGGGAAAAGGATGTGACATTCAGATAAATGAGGTATATAGAACTCCAGATAGCCTTAACCAAAATAAATCTATACCCAGACATATAAACCAGAGCCCAGAAATTTAACACAAGAACAGAATATTAAAAGCTGTTAGAGAAAAGAAACATCACTTATAAATGAAAACCCATCAGAATCATGACAGAATCATGAGAACAACATAAACCACCAAATCAAGAAGAGCCTGGAGTGAAATATTCCAAGTCCTTCTAACCCAGATTGATGTACCCTGCAAAACTATCTTTCAAAATTGATAGAGAAACAAGATACTTCCATGACAAAGAACAACTGAAGGAATTCATGACCACCAAACCAACCCTACAAAGAATACTGAAGGACATTCTAGAGAGACATAAAAATGACCACAGTTCCAGGAACAGCAGCAGAGGGGGATCACCAACTGGTGCAGACAGTTGAAAATGGAGGGGAAAAGTAGGCAGCCAATGGCAGGAAAATCGCATGGCAGAGACAAGCCAGTGCATGTTGGCCATAACCATTAATGTAGATGGCCTCAATTCACCAATAAAAAGAAACACAGGCAGAATGGATCAGGAGACAGGATCTATCAATATGCTTTATACAAGAAGCACATTTAACTCAAAAGAAAATTCACAGACTCAAAGTTAAAGGAGACAGAACAGTGCTCTATGTGACAGGGAACCAGAAAAATGTAGGGTAGCTCACCCAGTAACTGCAGAATAGATAAGAAAGACATGGCATTTTTATACGATGAAAAGCTACTTAGCTACAAGGAAAGACAACCTTGAGGCTCTTGTAGGTAAATGGATACAACTTGAGATCATGCTCATGGGTGAAATGGTTCAGAGTTACATGGGTGAACACTGTGTTGTCTCCCTAATATAAAGAACTAAAGGCATTAGTGGGATCCAAAATGCACAACAGATACTGTGAAAATGAAAGGGGAGGAAGTGTCTAAAAAGGGAAGGTCATGGCCATAGTTAATCTATTATCATGTTTTGAGACTCTATTGTTTTCATTGTTTTGTTTAGCTTTCTTTTATTGTTTTGTTTTATTTTGTTTGATTATAATTGATGTATCTGAGCTATGTCAAAGATAACAAAATATATAATGGTAGCCATTATTGATTTCCTGTTATCTTGTTTTGAAGCCCTGTATTGCTTTCATTGTTTTGTTTTCATGATTTTATTCCTTTTTATTTTTTAATTTTTTTATTTTAAAGATAGTAAAATCCAACAAAACAAAATAGAACAAAGCTAATCAAAACAAAGCAGCAAAACTGGCACAGAATTTCAAAGAAGGATACTAGGGAAACAGCAATAGCTACCATAGTATAGCTTGTTATCTTCACAATAGTTGTCCATTCCATTAGCTATAGCAAAATCAAACCAAAAACAAAACAGAATAAAACCAATCAAAACAGAATACTGAATAAAGGAAAACAATCAGAACAAAGCAAAACAGTGAGAATGGTACTGGATTTCAAAGACAGGATAGAAGGAAATCCCCCATATTTGCTATATTGCATACTGTCATCCTCCCAGGAATGCTCAGACCACTGGCCCCAGGCCTGCAAAATCAATCAAACAACACAAGCATTCAGCTGCTTTATGTACCTTAGTTGCTATCAACTCAGCCTGTCCTCCCAACCAGCAGGTTGCTTATGGTGGGGGTGGGGGAGTTGATTCTCAGCCTGCACTCCAGTAGGCTCATGGGAGGTGCTAATTTTTTTCTTCCTAGAAGCCGTGCAGCTTCCACAGCTTACCAGAAGGGCTGGCTGCTTGGCTACTTGTTGCATCCTTCCAGTCCCAGCATGGCATTCTCAGAAGGCCCCGACTTTTCTCTTGCTGGGAGCTGCGTAGTTTGCACAGCTTACCAGAAAGGCTGGCTGATTGGCTTCCTGATGATTGATTTTATTCTATTTTATTTTTGTTTGATTATATCTGATGGTACAGGCAGCTGCTTTGAAGATAACAAGAGGCATTATGTTTTTACTGTGGTTTTAGTATTATCTTGTTTTGAAGTCCCATATTGATTTCATTGTTTTGTTTTTGATTGGTTTTGTTCTGTTCTGTTCTGTTTGATGTTATTATGCCTGATGGTATGGGCAGTTATTTTGAAACTAACAAGTGGCATTATGATAACCATTATTTATTTCCTTCTATCTTGTTTTGAAGTCCTGTACCATATTCATTGTTTGTTTTGATTGACTCTATTAGGTTTTATTTTGTTTGGTTTTATTTCTTCAAAATAAAAAATAAAAAAATAAAAATGAAGAAAAAAATTTAAGAATAATTAACCATTTATTAAGCACCTATTGTGCAATACAAATAGTGTCAGGTACTGCAGGAACTAAGCTGTTTAAAATTTTTTTGCCCTTACATTTATTGGGAAAAGAGGATGACTATAATAAAACATTCACAGAGCAATTCGAAAGAGAATATATGTAATTAAATGTTAAAATAATGGTATGCATAATTATTTGTAACAATTTTGGCCCATGTTTAGGAAGATTTAAAATAATAACAACTCATCCAAAAAATAAAATCAGTTGTTAGAATGTGTCAACACTAAATAATTTCTAAAGATTTGTTTATGTGTACATATAGGCACACCAAAAAATTAAAGGCTGAATATAATAAAATAGTTTTACACTTCTAAAACTTTCACAGTCACTTGAACTTCACATGCAAGTAATTCTTCCACTCAAAATAAGATATCCAGGAAATGTCTTTATAAGAAAGTGTATGGTCTTCACCCCAGAAAAAAAAAAGTAAAAAGGAAAATATTCTAATGAAGGCAAAAGAGAGATAGAAAAATGAAATACTAAAGGCAAAAATATTAGCTAATTATTGATATGTGTGACAACCACTTTTCACTAATCAAATATCAACAACCCTGGATGAAGAAAATATACTAAAAGCCTTAATGAAAGCATTCAGAGATAAATATTAGCACAAGCAATTTTGTAAATAGAAGAGCTCAAATAAGATATTTTTGTAAAAAAAAAAAATTTTGTATTTCCTACCCTCTTACACCAAAGAGAAATTAACCCTAAAATGCCACCTAGGCTTTTGGCTACCTCTCTCCCCAAACTGGGTTTGATTCTGCCCTGGGTAGAATATTATTTAACATCCCTGGTAAGACAGTGATATTCTTCAAAATCAAGTTCACCTTTCAATCCACTGTATGTATTAGTAAGGGCACAATTTAATTTTGCCTCTACAAAGCAAAAGCTGGAGGATTCCACTGTAGATTTTAAATGACAAAGCGTTAATGTAAGCAACGCAAATAAGCCTATGCAGGCAACAAACGGCAGATAAGTGCAACTTAAGGTCAATGAATCTCCGATTCTTTATTCGAAGTGGAGAACTCCAAGGTTTTATGAGTAATAAGGATAATGAATTTATTTATGATCACTTTGGGGGAGGATCAGATGTTGAGTTAATTATCAGTTTAACTTTTTCCTTTTGGTCTAATCTCATTAATTTGATGTTTATTTTAAATGGTTCTCACTGGAGTTTTCTGATTTCATGACGAGTGACTAATAATATTCCAACTGTCTACTTTGTGCCAGTTTGTTTCATATTAGGAAATTAAATGGACTTGATCTCACACTACAGATAAACACACATCATTCGTGGGTGCTATGTTACAAATATTTCTAAAATGGCATAATGATAATAATTGGACAGTTTGAGGTTTGAATTATGACTGTGTACAGGTTACTTAACTCTAAGCCTCTTTTTTGCCTACTTAAATAAAACATTGAGAAGAAAGCATGAAGATAAGGAAATCGAAGGGGAGAAGATCAGAGGCCTGAGAACACCACTTTCCCTCATTGCCCTCTCATCCTTGATTCAAGCAAGATGGCACAGAACCACCAAGACAGTTTGGGGAGGCCTTTAGGGCTGGGAATCTTAAATGGTTTTATCAGTGTAGGTTCGCAATACGTAATGAAGCTATTCATTGTGGGGTACCGGTACACGTGGTTTTTGAACGTTACTTTTCATGCTCAGCCAGGCAAAAGGGGTCTAAGGCACCATTTGAATCAATGCGCCCCCTGGTGTCGTGTAGGGAAAATACCTCCGTGTTTGCAAAATACCCTGAGGCCTTGATGAAATGTTTCTAACAAACTAACATTTTACCTAAACTACACCTTAAAAATTTTAAACTACATTCATCCTTTTGGGTTTCTGGTGGAAGAAGAAAGACGATCATGGTTGTCTAACCTTTATTTTAGCTTACATTGTCCTCTTCTTAATCTTACAATTTTAAAAAATATAGCCGGGGATATAGCTCAGCTGCACAGCACCCACCTGGCAAGTGCAAGGTCCTGAGTTTGATTCCCAGTACCAGTAAAATAAAATAAAATAAAATAAAATAAAATAAAAGACATTAAAATATTTTTCTACTTATAAGCTATATCATATATATGTGTCCCCAAAACAATTAATCTTCAGTGTGGCCCAGGCAAGCCAAAACTTTGGATATCTGTGTATCTGCATACTTTCTATGCTTTGGAAAACAGACACCAATATTCTCTACCCACTCACCAAGGCAAAAAGAGTGCAGATGCATCCAGCCATATACTGTTTGATTTTAAGTTATCAATGTTCTGGGGAGACCACCAAGATGGCAGAGTGGTAAGCAGCAGAGAAAGAGCCTCTCAGAGAGTTACTGTCCAGACACTAGAATACAGCAACATGAGGAAGACAAGGAGGAGGGAAGTAGGTCCCCTGGACCCAGGAAGAATCTGAAGCATGTTGAAGCCCACACAGAAAGTAAAGAGAGAAACTCTAATGAAGAAGAAGGAGGAGGAGGAGGAGGAGGAGGAGGAAGAGGAGGAGGTATCCCTGAAATGGACTCACTGCACAAGAGGAGCGATTTAAACCCAGGTAATGGCAGCAACCCTAGAGTCCTCCACAGAGATGCATCAGTGGAGGGGAGGAGTGGTGCGGAAGTCTGCACTAGCTGGTGGTGAGTGCTAAGGGCTCAGTCCTCCCATACAAGAGCCATCCAGTACTGAGTTGGACCGAGCTCAGTACTCAGAGCTGCTGCCAGCTCATCCAGCAGCTCCCATCTGGGCTCAGACCTGCGGAAGGCATGTGACTGGCTGCAGGCGGACTGCGTCTGGTCTTGGCCAGAAGGAGCGGGCTTACTGAGAGCATCCACTACCTGCCAAAAGCTACTGGCTTGCTGGGGTAGATCAGCACAGACTGGGACTCTGTCCCCAGCTACTATGTACCAGTGACAGCAGAGACGAACCTGGACGTGGCTTCCTTCCCTCTCTCTCTCTCTCTCTCTCTCTCTCTCTCTCTCTCTCTCTCTCATCATTGTGTTTTTGCTTTTTGCTTTTTGTCTTCAGGGGTTTTTGTCTTCCTTATTGTTTGATCTTGTTTTTACATGAGTGTAAACATGGTTTCTAGCCTCTTTGTGGTTGTGGTCCTGTTCCATTCTTTTTATTTCTTCTTTCTCTCTTTGCCTCCAGTCTTCTGCACCAGTTTTCCAAACTTAGTGTGATCCCCTTTGTCCTCCAACCTTCTAACCTCTTTCTCTTCTTCTGCTTCTCTATATTCTCCATTTTAAATTTTAACCTCTGAGGGCAATATTGACATGTTAAGGACTTACATACTGCATATAATTTTCTGGCTTGTTTTAGATTTTGTTATATCACCACAAATCTAGTTCATATGGTTAAAAGCAGCAAATTAATGGTTAGCTCAGTTTGTCATTTTCTAGGCTGTATTTGATGCTATTGGTACCACTACAGCCAAAAGTGACATAACTGTTCTAAACAGCTCTTCTTCCTGGTAATCTATGACTGAGATTGACTAAGGATCACAGAAAATACTGTGGCACAGTGCCAAGGAACCAGGAGCTGGGCAAAACAACCAGCAACTTCTCATCTTCAACAAATTGAATAGGTACAATCTTGCAACTGACTCAAAACTCAAAAGCCAGCTACACCTAGACAATACCTCAGAAAAGTAGTTATTATGCAAGAGTTCTAAATACTAGCAGCAAAGCAACCCACCACAAGCAATTTAAAAGCATCATCCCAAGAATCAGACTAAAGAAAAATGAGAAGACGCTTAAACAAGATACTACCCCAGACATCCAGCTCACCAAAGGCAAACCCAGGGGGCAATGAGGTGGGACAATCTGAACGCCTCCCACCTGGCCTCTCTGAAGTGACAACAGCGAAACAACTGAATGAGACTCTGGACACAGTCAAATCAGAAATCACTGCTCTGATAACTGCAGAGATGGTATCCATAATGAAGATCACGCACAGTGACTCTTGAGCAGATACAGACCAAAAATAGATGAGCATAAGAAAACTATGGAAGTCATGAATGCTAATCATAGGAAACAAAAGCAATCCCTAAGGCAGATTCAAGCAGATATCCAGGAGAATAAAGATTCCACTGAAAGGATTCACAGCAGATTAAGCCAGTGTGAGGACAGGATCTCAGATACAGAAGACAGGCTTGTGGTTAGTGATCATGCAAAGAAAGATTTCTTAAAAATATCAAGAGACCATGAGAAGTCAGTTCAGCAGCTGCTAGATGAGGCAAAAAAGCACTTAAGATTGGAGTCCATTAAACAGTTGGACATAGCAAAAATGATATTAAAAAAAAACTGTTCACAGACATCATGGCAGAAAACTTCCTTGGTAGAAAAAAAAAAATTGGCAAACAGATAAATGCGGCATACAGAATTCCAATTAGCCACAGTCAAAAAATTTATAGCCAGGCATATCAGAGTCGAGATTCCAGAAATTCAACACAGGAATAGAATCTTAAAAGGTGTTAGGGAAAAGAAACAAATCACCTATGCAGGAAAGCCCATCATCACAGCACTTCTCAGCATAAACTCCCAAGTCAAGGCCAGTGTGAAGTGAAGATTCAAGTCCTAAAGGAAAATAACCTTCAAGATTGATGTACCCTGCAAATTTCCTTCAAACCTGATGGAGAAATAAGACACTTCCATGACAACGAACATCTGAGGAAATGTATCATCACCAAACAAGCACTCCAAAATGTTTTTGAAGGGCATTCTAGAAAGAGATAACAGGGACAACTCCATGCTCCCCCAAAAAGGAATTCATGAGAAATACATGGAAATTAAATAGCACCCTCCTCCAAGGGGACAGCCAGACGCCAGCCCTTTCCCCTGAGTCAGTACCATTCACAGTCTGCAGGGGAAGAGAGCAAGAAGTCACCAAGAAGCAAGCCCTCCCTGCCAATCAGTGCCATGCACAGGCCACTGTGGGGAGAGCCAGATGCCAGCCCCGTCTGGCATGTGGGCTGGGAAACAAGAAGACCCAACCCCCACACTTCATAAGTGACCAGCTGACCTGGAGAAACACAGGCTGCGATGGTAAGCTACTGAGGTAAAATACAATGTAATGCTTGCAGTGTTTGATGTTTCACTGACTTTGCAGGTCTAAAGCCAGTAGTCTGATCATCTATTCAGAGCATAACAATATGCAATGTAGCATCCAGGGTGATCTCCTTCTGAGGTGATCGCCATTGTTAATTCCCCATTACCTTGTTCTGAAGTCCTGTATTATTTTCATTGTTTTGTGGGGCTGGGTTTTATTCTGTTTTATGTTGTTTGACTTTATTATATCTGATAGCATGTGCAGCTATTTCAATGATAACAAGATATATTATGGTAGCCATTTTGGATTTGCTATTGTCTTGTTTTGAAGTGCTTCATTGTGTCAATTGTTTTGTTTTTATTGGTTCTATTCTGCTCTGTTTTGTTTGATTTTTATTATGTCTGAAGGTATCTGCAGCTATTTTGAAGAAAACAAGATGCATTATGGTAACCATTGCTGATTCCATATTGTTTTGAAGTCTTGTGTCACTTACACTGGTTTGTTTTGATTGGCTTTATTCTGTTTTATGTTGCTTGGTTTTATTATCTTTAAAATAAAAATAAAACAAAATAGCACCCTCCTGAACAACCAATGGATCACAGTTGAAATTAAGGATGAAATTAGTTTTTCCAACTGAATGATAATGACAATACAACATACCAGCACTTGTGGGACACAATAAAAGCAGCCCTAGAGAGAAACTGATAGCAGTAAATGCCCATATCAGGAAAACAGAGCAAACACAAATAAACTATTTAATGACTAACCTCAAACTTCTAGAAAAACAAGAGCAGGCTAAGCCAAAAGCTTGTATGAGGGAGGAAATTATAAAGATCAAGGCATAAATTAACACAATGATCATCTCAGTAAATGCAGAAAAAGCTTCTGATAAAGTTCAATACTCATTCATGATTAAAAAAAAAAAAACTACAGAAAATTGAAATGGATGGTCTTTACCTCAATCTGATAAAAGCCATCTATCCCAAACCAACAACCAACATCATACTAAATGGATGAAAACTCAAAGCTTTCACTCTAAAATCATAAATGAGACAAGGGTTCACTCTAGCAGCACAATATAAATACTGTAGAAAACTGAAATTGCTAATTCATTTAACTATAAGTAAAACTAAAAAAAATGAGACAGTATTTCTAAACTGCAGTTTTGAGGGCAGCTACAAGAAATATAAGTCAAAGACACTATAAATGATGGGCTTATTAGATACGCATATTATTATTTACCCACTATAGCTTGTCACTTCTTACTACCTGTAAAGAGGGCACAACAGACATGACAGATTACTCCACAGCTGTTTCACAGTCACACATTTCACAAATTAAAAATGGAATTAAAAAATGGAATTGAAACCTCTACTCAGGGGAGGCTGCTTCATTGTTAGAATGAACCACAGCAAGACTGTGCCACATACTAAATGTTGAACATTCCAACAGGACTTTTTTGTTTTCAAGCATGGGATCCATGCATAGGTGGTATGTGGAAGTAGTAAACACAGGAAGAACCTTAACAGCTCTGTAATACAAAGCCCATGGAAGCCCACTGTTTTCAACCTGCTTCCTGCATTAGGCTCCAGGACACCTTACCAGGCCAGACCAGAACATGTTCAGTGTAATCAGACAGAAGTTTGAATGGTCAGTTTAAAAAAATCCTAGCTGGTATAGTGGTATATGCCTTTAACCCTACAACTTTGCAAAGCTAAAGCAGGCTGATTGCAAATTCAAGTCCCTACCCTCTTCCCCAGGTAACTTAATGAGACCTTGTCTCAAAATAAAAAGGGTGGTGAGTGGGGATGTAGTTCAGTGATAGAGCACCCTTGGGTTTGATCACCAGTACACCACTAAATAATCATCTTTCTTCCCCTTCTTCTTCTCCTCCTCCTCCTCCCCATCATCATCATCATGAAGGAAGGTCCAGTCTACATGAGTTAGCAAAAAAATTAAAAAGGCAGTCCAGCAGAGTGGATGAAAAAGATGTGGTATTTTTATACAATGGAGTATTACTCAGCTATGAGGCCTTTATAGGTAAATGGAGACAACCTGAAAATATCCTCATAGTGAAATAAATAAAAATCATATTTATTAATATCGCATTGTATCTCTAGTGTAAAAAGTAATAAGAACTGTAGGAGTAATAAAACCCAAAATGTGTAATTGCTACTGTAAAAAAGAGAAGAAAAGAGGGTGCTCTAAAGGATATAATTGCATGTATGTTTAAGTGTGTAAGATGAATGACCATATTACTGTTTTTGTTAGATCATGGAGCAGAACTGTTAACAGTCTTATTGCTTGAATATGTACTTTGTATGTTTTAACTTTGTAACTTGAACAGTTGTTTCCAAGATGACAGTATGTAAGTTATCAAGTAATGATTTCTTAGTATTTTTTTTCTTTTCTTTTGTTGCCTTGGAATTTTGTATTGTTGCTACCCTTTTTTCTATTTTGTTTGTTTTGCTTTCTTTTCTTTTTAAATAAAATTTTTAAAAAAATTTAAAAAAATAAATAAAAAGGCAGTCCATTCTGTTTTAATTCTACAAGGAAAGAAACGTGGATCAATTGGGGCTTTGGTCCCTGTTTCTGCTTTTTTCAGTCCTTTCACTTATAAAGCCCATTTCCTCTGCTCAGTTCATCAAAACATCAGTTATTTCACAGAATGAGAAGTTGCTCAATTCTAGAATTACAAATAAAAACCAATTAGCTCTCGGTAAGGCATGCGGGGCCCAGGAAGAGAGAAGTCAGCACCTCCCATTAGCCTACCAGTGTACAAGTGAGAATCAAGACCCCACCCCACCACCATCCACCCGCTACCCCACTAAGCAACAGGCTTGCTCAGAGGACAGACTGGGTTGACAGCAACTGAGGTACAAAAAGCAACTGGATGCTTGCATTGTTTGGTTGACTTTTTGGGTCTGAGGCCAGTAGTCTGAGCTTCCTACGTACTGACAGTACGTAGCATAGCAAATATGGGGGATTTCCTTCTATCTTGTTTTTGAGGTCCAATATCATTCTCACTGCTTTATTTTGTCCTGATTAACTGTTTTTGCTTTATTCAATGTTTTGTTTTGATTGGTTTTATTCTGTTTTGTTTGGATTTGATTTTGCTATATCTGATGGAATGGACAACTATTATGAAGATAACAAGACACACGATGGTGGTCATTGCTGCTTTCCTATTATCCTGCTTTGAAGTTCTGTACCAATTTCATTGCTGTGTTTTGATTGGCTTTATTCTGTTTTGTTTTATTATCTTCAAAATAAAAAAAAAATTGAAAAGCCAATTAGATCTTAAAATGTGCAGTAATTTTGCCTCCTGACAGCTCTAAAAGCAACGTGTGAACCATCTATGCCCTCTGCATCCAAAGCCTGCAAAGCACCCTGGTGTTATCCCATTCTACACTATGAACGAGGCGCTGAGAGGGTAGTAAAGCCAGGACAAAAGTACTTCCTCAGGATGATCTGTAATCCATCCTTGCAAAGTCTGTTGAAACAAGATACTGCACCATATTCATTTAGAAAACATTCATTGACATCTCAGCATGACCAGGTACTTCAGTAGGCACTAGGTATTTCATGGTTAGTAAGACACCATTGGTCTTGGCCTCCCAGAATTTAATTCTCATACAAAAGAGGCAAATAAATGGATGATTATACTAAAAGAAAGAAAACCACTTCTAAACATAGATCTGAGAGATGAGTAAGAGGCAGCCAAGCAAAAATGAGAAAATAGAATATTCCAGAAACCATATATAGAGGAGCCTAGAAAGAGACTGTAAGGAAGAGCACATTCTGGCCAAGCAGACACAAAGATGATGTCTTCTCTGTAGAGATGGATCTATAACCAACACCCTACCAAAAATCAGCATTGCATACAGCAAAGGAAAGCAAACCACCAAGAGCCAGGAGATACAACAAACCAGAGAATCAGCACCCCCTGGATTCCTAACCCCTGTAAGACTTGAAAATAAGACAGCAATTTGAAGGATTATAAATACAATGTAACAAAATAGAAGGTATACACACCATATATAATAGTACAATAGTACAATAATAGTACAGAAAAAGAAATCAGTGCAAATAAAAATGAAATCAAATAGAATTTATAGAAATAAAAATATAGTCTATGACATTCAAAAGTCAATGCATGATTTTTAAATAATTTATCCATGCTTCTTGCCAAAACTAAACTAAAAAGTGAGTTATTGTAAAAGATACAAACCCATGAAGACAAAGTAAGAGAAGAAAAAGTAAAACAATAAACTTAAAAAAAAAAAAAAAAAAAGCGGGCCGGGGATTTAGCTCAGTGGCTTCAGTGCCTGCCTGGCAAGTGCGAGGTCATGAGTTCGATCCCCGGTGCCATAAAAAAAAAAAAAAAAAAAAGGAACACTTACCTGGCAGGCAAATGAGTAAGCACTGAATGATTTCAGAGCCCTAAGCCAACCAGAGTAAGGTAGGAGGAAGAGGGGGAGAGCAGAAGAAGTAGCCAATTTCTCTCAAGACACCTGGACAGGCTCAGGGCTTGAATCTTCAAGATTTTCAACTCAAAATAGAGGGTTGGAAGGAAAGGAGGACCAGTTGAAAGCTTGCAGAAAGACCAGTTGCTGAACCATAGATCCTCTCCAACTCCACAGTCTGGAGGTTTCCTCTCTGGGAAGGCTGCCTTGCTGGGGAGAGAGTTGGGGCCCCCAGTCAGGATGAAGTCGGTTTTATGTTAGAATCTGTCCCATGAGATACAAAGTCCCTATGCACAGGCAACCAAGACACCTCAGCCCCAGGGAAGAATGGGTAGGGGTGGGGTTTCTTTCTGGGGAAACTGACCAACACAAGAGAAAATACCTCTCAGTTCTGACATTTTAGCATCTTTCACTGAAGAAGTTGGCATATCACCTTAGCCCCTGTAGTGAAGCCAAGAGCTTCCAGGCAGCTCTTCAGAATAGTACTTTCAAACACATTTTTTAAAAACCCAAAGGCTGTACAACATTTAATGAAAGCTGAGAACCTAAAAGTTAAAGACCAATACAAACAAATGGGAGCAAAAGGAATGCCAAGGTAACAGAAAGTGGAGATAGAAGGGTAGACAGTATCTTTGGAGGAGTAAGAGCATAAGAAAAAGAAGTTATATAAAAAACATTCTATATATTTAAAAGAGCTTTTCAAAATATAAAACATGATAATATAAAAATTGAATAAAAGGTTTAGAAGTTAAAAATTATGCCCACTAAAATAAAAAATAACAATAACATATAGAACAAGATTACAATTACAAAGCCAGAGGTCCAAAAACCTCTGACAAGTAAACAGCACAGAGAATGGAAAGGAAGACATTTTCACAGCAACAATGAAAGGAAATGTTTCTGAACTAAGACTCATGGGTTTGCTAGACGAACAATGTAGAGAAAGAGACCCAGACAAAGCCACATCACAGTTGGAATGAGATTAGGCATGATGGGAATAAAGAGAAAGCCCTAAAAATGTCTGAGAAAGTAACAACAAAAATAATTGGTGATTTCACTTTTAAATAATTAAAAATCCAGAAAAGTTATTTGTATAAAATGCTCATGAAAGTATTATAGACAGCTAAGTTAGATAGAAATTAATATACAATCACAGAGGAAGTGGGCCTTAAGAAGTCAGCACAAAAGGTGAAGAGATCAAAAATGTGGCTGGAAACAAATCTGAAGCAAGTCAAGCCTCAAGATGGAAAAGCCAAAGCCAGGCCTGCAAGTGACCCTGGAGATAAACAGCAGCCTGAGACTATACTGGAGTTAGCACCACCTGGTCCAGTGAACCCAGACAGGTGTGAGACTCGTAGGTGGGCGACCAGAATGTCTGGATCCACGCTCCCCTCCACTTTCCAGAAATGCCTTTGTTCTTTCCATGTACCCTTGCTATGTGAGCCATGTACCTGTGAGATCAATATTAGCCAATCAACTAAATGTACTTGTAACCCTATAGGTTGGCTGTAGTTTGATCCACATTGCACTCACACAGTGATTTTGCTCTTTACCTCTGACAAAGAGTCGCAGTGCGCACTCATTACAGACTTCACCTGGAATCCTGGAGCAACTCCATTCCTAATTTCCGATAAAACTCTCCTAACTTCTCTTTTGGCTCATGACCTTATTCCTTGATACTGTAAGATCACAAACTCTTCATATCTTCATTCTAACAGGTTGGGAGTTATTTTTCCCATAACAGTATCACTTATGAAAAAGAAAAGTGAAGGCAACAGTCTATTATCCAAATACAAGGGAAATGACTAAGGAAGCCGCAATACCACAAGACCCAGATCTACAAAACTACTATGCACGTAGTCATAAAAATATATTAAAAGAAACAGAATGAGAATCTACTAGAATGTTATCAGACAGAGACATTGATCTCATCTTTGACAAAATGAATTTTATTATACCAACTTTTCCATTGAGAACTATTACAAAAGCTAGATAAAATGAAAGAAAGCAAAGTCAATTGAAGGCACTGAATTAGAGGGGTTAAGATTCAACAGAAAAAAAAAAAGATTCAACAGAAGGGCAGGCAGTGTGCTGAGCACTGAAGAAAGCTCTGCACTGTATTCCTCTTCAGGACCATCTAGCGATTTCTAGTGCAGAGCGCAGAGAATAAATAGAAAGCGACCACCTGACACTTGCAGCACTGTCACTGGACTGGGGAAACAGAGGATTCAGGGTTTCCATTTGGCCCGGGCAGCACACACCTGCAATCCCTGCATTCTGGAAGGCTGAGACAGAAGGATCACAAATTTGAGACCAGCCTGGGCAACTTAATGAAACCTCCTGTCTCAAAATTTTAAATTTTAAAAATGGCTGGAGATGGTACTGCAGAGAGGAAAGTTCAACCTTCTACACACAACTTCTCCTGCAAGCATTGGCTGATTCCTAACAGTGCGTACATGGAGAAGTTTTCTTGGTCAAGCAGAAAAAGCTGCTAAGAGGTTAAAGGCCTGTGCAGAGATTTGGGTAGTCTCACAGTATAAACATTGGAGTTTGGGGCCCAGCAAAGAGAGTCCACAGTAGATCTGATTTTCAGTTGAGTTCTAGTACTACATCATCTCAATTGCTGATGAATCAAGATGATCTGTCCCCACCACTATGCCTAACAGGAAAAGAAAATCCCTTTTGGAGGAAAATAACATCATCTGCGTTACCAGCCACTTAGTCTTACGCACTGAAGTTCATTTGCTCGCTGCTAACCAAATCAAAGGAGACAATATATTTTGACAGAAAGAAAAAAGATTTTGCTCCCAGGAACTGAAAGAGTGCATTTGCCTCACATCAACATCTTACCATGCACAGGTGAGTAAGAGTCCTTTATAGTAAAGAACAGTAAAGAGAGAGAGAAGTGCAAATCCTCACACTTGCTTTAGTTTCCAGCCACCTTCAGCTCAGGGGGAGGGGGAGCAGTAGAGATAATGGGATCTCCACACCTGCTTATCACTCCCAGCCAGTTATCACATCCAGCCATCTTTGATTCATTCCTCGTCTCCTGGAGAGGAACCTGGGCTCCAGCCTCTCAGGACTGGCATCTGCATATTCTGACACTTCTTTTAGGCCTGAGGGGAGAAGGTGTTGGTTACATGCTTAACAGGAGAAAGTCTGAAGAAACTGATTATCTCTACAAGAAAAAAATATAACTTTTAAAGCTCTATTTTGCTGTGCTGGTTGAATCTGTATCACTATCTTTGTCAAAGATAAAAGAATCAACACGTGAAACTTAAAGGTGGACAGGTGTATTTTGGCTTATGTTTAAGACCATGGCTAGCCAGCTGACACTTCAGAATGTCCAGGAAGTAGAGAGAATGAGGGGAGAAGCTGAGGAAGGAGATAACCCTTCCAGGCCATGCCCCTAGTGACCCACCTCTTCTGATCAGACCCCACCTCCTAACAGCAAGGCCCCATAACCTATAACCTATGAGTACATAAGGTGCTTTGGGACATCTAGATATAAACCATAAGAATCATCAAACATTTTTCATACATAATGTCAAGTATTTCATCAAAAATTACCAAACACACACCTCTGAAGAAGAAAAAGGGAAGTCTTCCTTCCTCCTTTCCTTTTCATTCCACTTAGGCTATAAGCCTATTGATTGATGCCAACACATGTGAGGTGGGTCTTTCCTCAGTCTGTAGCCTACGTGTCAACTATCCGCAAATACACTCAGAGCCTTAGTAATCTACTAAGTGGTTCTTACCTAAGTCAAGCCTTATATTCAAAATTTTGTTTAATGAGAAAATACAGGTATTATGAAGGTAGTAAAAAGGAAATTTTTTAAAAAGAAAAACTGAGATGTGAGGTTCCCAACAAATCTAAGTAGAGTGCATAATTTAAACACAGTGTAAAGAAAAACACTGTGTTGTCAGACTCTGAAAAAGATGTCCTAAAGTGAACTCACCTTCCAGGTGGGGAAGAAAGAAAACAATTTTGGAAGTCAGGTTATAAATACAGAATGTTAGCGTTTACCTTCAAAATAGTTAAACATGCATATTACAAGTCTTTATATCCCTATGAAACCCAAAAGCCCATTGCCCTTATTTCTTGAAACTGGTTTATGAATCTCATCTTGTTCTTGATACTAACTGCCTTTGTTTACAGAAAGCAAACTGAATACACTCATTAGCCAGGAAGTGAGAATAAATGACACCATATTTTTGCACACAAAATTTGTCCAATCAAACAAGAAAAGTTTTAGGCTACTGTGTGCCAACATGGATAATACATTTTGTCTGAACTAAAAAATCTTTTAAATATGAATACACAAAATAATCTCAGTGATTTTTTAGAATGAATCTAAAGTTTAACAAGGATGGGAGGTCCAAAAAGAGGGGGATATTACTATGTGCTGCAAGCATTTATCCTTTCTTCTGTAAGTTTTTCTTTCTTTAAATATAATTAATCTTTGTCTTGTTCTGAAAGTAGAAGCTCTAACTTAATTGTCTCTAGTCCCTTGTGTTTTGTATAAAATAACTTGTTCTTTGTGACTCTTCTGCTCAGCATTCAAACCAATCTACCATTCAGATGTTTCTATTTTATCTATACTCTCCTTCGGGTCTTCAAACATAATAAACTGCCTAAACTCCCTAATGTCTTTGTATGCTTCCAGAAATTAAACTGAAAGGTAATTCCTATCCTCCATACCAGTAATTCAACAGAGGCTTCACATTTGCTATGTCATTAGCATAACCCATGTCATTCTGCCTTTGCCCAAATAGTCTTTATCATCATAAAAACGGTTCCAATTTCCAACCTAAGAAGATATTGGGGCCATCATAAAGAAATTACGTGTGTGAGTGTGTGTGATCCTGGGGATTGAACCTAGGGCTTCACACATGCTAGGCAAGTATTCTACAAATGGACTACATCACCAGTCCTTTTTATTTTTGAGACAAGGTCTTACCAAATTGCCCAAGCTCGCCTCAAACTTAGAATCCTCCTACCTCTGCCTCCCAAGTACCTGAGATTACAGGCATGTGACCCCTAACCTGGCTCCAGAAATGATATACTTTTGAGGCAATAGATATGTTAAATCTGACATAAACATTATATAACATTTACATGTATAGAAACATCATATGACACCCCATAAATATGTATAGTTTTTATGTCTTTATGTATCAGCTAAAATAAATTTAAGTTTATAGACCCATGACTTTCAACATGCACTAAACTAAACTAAACCTAAATGGATCCAAGGTCTAAATATTAAAACAGAATCATTAAATCTGCTGGAAGATAGAGTAGGTAAAACCCTTAAAGACATTGGTGTAGGCAAAGACTTTATGAACAAAACTCAGATTGCATAGGACCTATCAAAAGAATCAACAACCGCGACCTCATTCTATTAAAAAAACTTGCACAGCAAGAGAAACTACCAACGGAGTAAAAAGACAACCCACAGTATGGGGAAAATTTTTTGCCAACAGTTCCTCAGACAAAATACAACTATCTATAATACACAAAGACACAAAACAATCAGACCCTCCCCCAAATCAGACCCAATCCAAAAATGGGCATCTGAAATGAATAGACACTTCTCAGATGAAAAAATAGAAATGAAAAATAAATATATGAAACAATGTTCAACATCATTGGTCATTCAAGAAATGGAAATTAAAACAAACACTGAGATTCCATCTCACTCCAGAAAGAACAGTTATTATCAAGAAATTAACCAATAACAAATAATGGTGGGGTTGTGGGAAAAAAGGAATCTTCTCCTCTGTTGGAGGGAGTGCAGACCGGTGCAACCACTATGGAAATCAATGTGGAGATTCCTCAAAAAACTTAGACTAGAGGTTCCATTCAACCCAGCGATTCCCCTTCTTGTTATCTTCCCAAAAGAATTAAAAGCATCATACCACAGTGATATACGTACACCCATGATTACAGAGATTATGGTTTGTAACAGCTAAATCTTGGAAACAGCCCAAATGCCCATCAACTGATGAATGGATAAAGATATGAGTTCTTTATACAGTGGAGTATTACTCTGTTATAAAGAAAGATAGACTAGAGACATTTCTAGGAAAATGTATTCACCTTGAGACCATATTCTTAAAAGTGAAATAAATCAGGCACATGTGTAAATACTACATTGTTTCTCTGGTGTGAGAAATCAAAAGTGTAAATAAAGAATAAAATGTATAATAGGTATTGTGAAACAGGAAGAAAATGTTCAAGTGGGGAGGGGAGGAAGAGAGTGGGGAGCAGGAAAGGAAAGAAGAGAAATGTAAAAGAATGAAAAAAGAAGGAAAAAGGAGACAAAGCTTTCATAAGTAGGGAGGGAAGGAGGAGTTGAAGGGAGTGTAGAATAGAAGAATGAGGGAAAAAAAGAAACAAGTTAAATGATGTATAAGTACAAATTTTCTATGATGAATGTGATGATTATATATACCTAAAATGTACCAATAAAATCTGACTGAAAAAAATAAAATAAATTTAATTTTAATGAAAGATATTGGAGAATATGACCATCCTCTTCAAAGTCGATTGATTGTGTCCTGGATACAACTATTCTCCAAATGACACCTCAAATTCCACACCTTACTGTTTTGCAGGCTTTCTTGTGACTCCAGTTTGAAATATAATTGTTTCAGTAAACGCAAAATTTCTCCCCCCTCTCGTAATAACTCTTCTTCCTTTTTAAAGAATTAATCCTTTCCCATCCCACATGACACCGGGAAAACTGCCAATCATAATCTAACAACCATGGTACTCATCCGTAACTAAAGCCACCACACAAGGGAATGTCATATGACCTGTGCAGGGCCAATCGGACTGTCTTTCCTGGAACTTTATAAGCCTGTGCTGGAAAAGCTCCCAGTGACAGTGAGCCTTTCAGAGACCCAGTGCCAAACTGCAAACTAAAACCCATTTGTATATTGCAAAGTACCAACACTGTAATTCAACTTGAATACTTAGGTTTTAGTTTAGAAAAAAACAACTCTGCATTAACATCTTTTATCTTACAATAAAAACACAACATGTATGCCACAGGTTCAGCACCTCTCATCTAAGGCTCTAGCTAAGAGGCTGGGAACCACAAGCCATCCATGGCATGGCAGCACTATCATTCCCACTTCTATAGTTTGAAAGAAATGTGCCAGCAGAAGGACAGAATGAAGCCAGCAGCCAGAGAGGAACACAGTCAGGAGATGGGGAAAGACAATCTAATCAATGATCCTGTCACCTGAGTGTTGATAGGCCATGATGTGACCACCAATCTGGAATAAATTCCAGTTTCCTCACAGTTCTGTGACTGTGAACAGAAGTCTTAAATCACACACATGCACACACACGTGCTCCCAAACATGCGCATGCACACACACACACATATACACACAGGAATCCAGTAATGCCAACACCAATAGCTACCCACTCTCACCAGCTCCTCATGGCTTCCCAGAGGAGCAGATAGATACCGCTCAGTGAGGAGGGCTGGTGAATAAGTGGTCATGAAGCCATCTGAACATCAGATGTCCATGCCAACCATTCCCAGCTATAAAAATTGAGTCTGCTCCAGGAATCAAAGATTACTAGTCTAATCAAAGATTACGTGTTCCTGGAGTTCTTTCTGAGTTATACCTAGATACCAGGCTCTCTGGCCAGGACAATCTTGGACAGCAGGACCCTGCTCTGTGATGAAACACATTGCCTTTCTGTCATAATTTGTATCTTCTTTTGTAAAGGAACTGATCTCCCCATATTTAAGAAATAGGTGATATCAGCTGGGCATGATGGCGCACACCTGTAATCCCAGCTCTTGGGAGGCCAAAGCAGGAGGATCATTGGGAGTTCAAGACAAGCCTGGGTTACAAAGTGAGCTCAAGACCAGCCAGAACTGCATAGTGAGACCCTGTCTCAAAAAAAAGAAAAAAAAATAAAGAAAAGAAAAGAAATAGGTGATAAGTCTGTTACTTTGCTTTTGGTGATCCACCAAGGGAAAAGTTGACCTACACCTAGCACAAAGCAGAAGTTTTTTGAGGAAGCCCAGTTTTTTTCAGCAAGGAAAGCTACAAATGGGTATAACCATGATGGCTATACATGCTGGACTGTCATTATTTGGGGGGGGAACACCCTAATTCTCATCATCAGATAATGAGTGACCAAAAAACACCAGGCAATTAGGCAAATTAGCAATTGGAGTCTGGTGCAAGAGAGGCCTGGATTTAAACCATAGCATGGCAACTGTCTTCGGGCAAATTAAACTTTATTTTTTTTTTATTTAAAAAGAAAAAAACAACAACCAGACAAAACAGAAAAATGGTAGCAACAATACAGAATTCCAAAGTCAAAAAAAAATAAAAGAACCAAAAACAAACAGACAGACAAAAAGAACCCAAAACAACAACAACAACAAAAAAAAAACACTAAAAAATCTCCACTTGATACGTTACATACTCTCATCATTGGAAATAGTTGTTCAAGTTACAAAATTAAAGCATACAAAGTAGACATTCAAACAATGAGACTGTTAACAGTTCTGCTCAACAATCTAACAAAAACAGTAGTATGGTCATCTATCTTACACACTTAAACATACATGCAATTATATCCTTTAGAGCACTTTCTTTTCCTGTCTTTTTTACAGTAGCAATTACACATTTTGGGTTTTATTACTCCTACAGTTCTTATTACTATTTACACTAGAGAAACAATGTGATATTTATAAATATGATTCTTATTTATTTCACTAATGAGGATGGTCTCAAGTTGTCTCCATTTCCCTATGAAGGCCTCAAGATCATCCTTCTTCATAGCTGAGTGGTATTCCATTGTGTAAAAATAGCACATCTTTTTCATCCACTCTGCAGTTGATGGGCATCTTGATTGTTTCCAAGATTTAGCTATTACAAATTGGGCTGCTATGAACATGGGGGCACATATATCACTGTGATACGACCTTTTCAGTTTTTCTGGGAAAATACTCAGGAGGGGAATAGCTGGGTTGAATGGAGTTTCCAGTCCTAGTCTTCTGAGAATTCTCCATGCTGATTTCCATAGTGGTTGCACCAGTCTACACTCCCACAAACAGTGCAGCAGTGTTCCTTTTTCCCCGCCACCTCACCAACATTTGCTATCAATTGATTTCTTGATGGCAGCTATTCTTTCAGGAGTGAGATGAAATCTCAATGTTGTTTTAATTTGCATTTCTCGAATGACCAGTGATGGTGAACATTTCTTCTTGTATTTATTTGACATTTGTATATGAGAACTGTGTGTTCATCTCAGGTGCCCATTTTTGGAGAGGGTCTTTGAATTTGGGCGGCTTGATGCTTTTCAATTCTTTATATGTTCTTGATATAAGTCCTTTGTCTGAGGGGTTGCTGGTTAAAATTATTTCTCATTCTGTGGGTCTTCTTTTCACTCTGATGGTGATTTCTTTTGAAGTGCAGAAACTTTTCAATAATATGAGATCCCAGTTGTGGATTCTCTGAAGTGTTTCCTGTGCAGTTTGCATTTTGTTCATGAAATCTCTGCCTACCCCGTCTCCAAGATTTCTACCTACCTTATCTTCTAGTAGATTTAGTGTTTCTGTTTTAATGTTTAGGTCTTTGATCCATTTAGACTTTAATTTTGTGCATGGTGATAGGCATGGATTTAGTTCCAGTCATCTGCATGTGGAGAGCCAATTTTTCCAACACCATTTATTAAAGAGGCTAGCCTTCCTCCAGTGAATATGTTTAGCCCCTTTGTCTAATATCAGGTGGCTGAGTGTCTTTGTACCTATACTTGCATCTTCTAATCTGTTCCATTGATCCTCAGGTCTATTTCTTTGCCAGTACCATGCTGATTTTATCACTGTGGCTTTGTAGTACAGTTTCAAGTCAGAAATTGAGATGCCTTCTGCCTTGCCTTTATTGCCCAGAATTGCCTTTCCTATTCTAGGTTTCTTCTGGTTCCAAATAAATTTTAGGAGTGTTTTCTCTACATCGGTGAGGGATGTCAATGGTATTTTGATTGGGATTGCATTAAATTTGTATAGCAGTTTGGGGAGTATGGCCATTTTCACAATGTTGGTTCTTCCTAGCCAAGAGCATGGAACATCTTTCCATTTTCTAATATCCTCTTCAATCTCCTTTTTTAAACATAGTATAATTTTCAGTACATAGGTCGTTTACATTTTTAGTTAGGTTGATCCCTAAGTATTTCATTTTTTTAGATGTTATTGTGAAGGGCGATATTTCCATAATTTCTCTTTTGGTGAATTTCTTGTTTGTGTACAGGAATGCTATTGATTTTTGAGCATTGACTTTGTATCCAGCGACACTGCTGAATTTGTTTATTACCTCTAGCGGCCTTTAATGGAGTTTTTTTGGTCTTCTATGTAGAGTATCATGTCATCTGCAAATAGTGATAATTTAACTTCTTCCTTTCCTGTCTTTATTCCTTTTATTTCTCTCTCTCGTCTAATTGCCCTGGCTAGTGTTTCCAGAACTATATTGAAAAGGAGTGGTGATACGGGACATCCTTGTCTTGTTCCTGATTTTAAAGTGAAAGCTTTCAGTTTTTGTCCACTTAGTATAATACTGGCTGTTGGTTTGTCATAGGTGGCCTCTATAAGGTTGAGGTAGACACCGTGTATTTTGAGTTTCTGAAGGGTTTTTATCATGAACATGTGTGGGACCTTATCTAAAGCTTTTTCTGCATCTATTGAGATGACCATGTGGTTTTCGTTTTTGGCTCTGTTGATGTAGTGTATTACATTTATTGATTTGCATATGTTAAACCATCCCTGCATTCCTGGAATGAACCCTACTTGGTCATGATGTATAATCTTCTTGATGATTTGCTGCATTCTATTTGCTAGTATTTTATTGAGAATCTTTGCGTTGATGTTCATTAGTGAGATTGGTCTATAGCTCTCCTTTTTGGTTGGGTCTCTCTCTGGTTTTGGTATCAGAGTAACACTTGCCTCCAGGAATGAATTAGGGAGGATTACTTTCTTTTCAATTTCATTGAAGAGTTTAAGGAGTATTGATATCAAGTCTTCTCTAAATTTCTTATAGAATTCAGCTGTGAATCCATCAGGACCTGGGCTTTTCTTTGTTGGTAAGTTTTTTTATTAGGTTTTCAATTTCAGTAGCTGATATTGGGTTATTCAACACTGTTATATCTTCTTGGTTGAGCTTTGGTAGTTCATATGTTTCTAGAAATCTGTCCAATTCCTCTGTGTTTTCCTCTCTATGTGAGTAGAGATTTTCAAAGTAGGCGTTCATGATCTTTTGAATTTCCATGGGATCTGCAGTAATTTCCCCTTTTTCGGTCCTTATTGCATGAATTTGAGTTTTTTATTTCTTTTTCTTTATAAGGTTAGTTAGGTTTGTCAATTTTGTTTATTCTCTCAAAAAACCAGCTTTTTGATTCATTAATTCTTTGTAATTTTTTTTTAGTTTCAATTGCATTGATTTCTGCTCTAATCTTTACAATTTCCTCTCTTCTATGAGCTTTAGATTTAACTTGCTCTTCTTTTTCTAGAAGCTTAAGATGAAGCATTAGATTGTTTGCATTCATTCTGTTTTCTTGATATGACAATTTATTGCTTATATATTTCCCTCTTAAGACCGCTTTCATTGCATCCCACAGATTACCAGTATGTTGTGTCTGCATTTTCATTGAATTGTAGGTATTGCTTTATGTCTTCTTTAATTTCCTCTGTAGCCCACTGGTTGTTCAAAAGGTTGTTATTTAATTCCCATGTATTTATGCCAGTTTTGCAATTTCTTTTGCCATTAATTTCCAGTTTCAGTGCACTATGGTCAGATAGTATGCATGTGATGATTTTCAATGCCTTTGCATTTACTTAAGAATGTTTTATGGGATAATATACGGTCTATTTTGGAGAATGTCCTATGGGCAGCTGAGAATTATGTGTATTCTGATGTGATTGGTTGGAACACTTTGTAAATATCTACTAAGTCCAATTGCTCACAGGTATGATTCAGTTCTATTATTTCTTTTTTTTAATTTTAAAGAGAATAAAACAAAAGAGGGCAGAACAAAGCAGATCAGAACAACATAAGCAACACAACACTTTACAATAAGACAACCGGACATTAACAGTAGCTATCAAAATATCTCTTTCTCTGCTATAGTTGAGCATAGTTTCAAATACAATAATATCAAACATAACACAATAGTATAAAACCACTCAAGAGAATGAAAGAATTATAGGACATTCTGAACCGAATAACAGAGAATGATCAATGGCTACTATAATATCTCATTTTCAATAAAAAAAAATTTGTTTACACTATCACATATATTAAAATCCCAATAAGACACAACATGATAGAACTGATAGTAATAGTAGAGATTTCTTTGCTGATTTTTTGTCTAGTTGATCTATCTCTTTGTGACAGTGGGCTGTTAAGGTCACCTGTAATAATTGTGTTATTGTGTATTTGGTTTTTCATGTCCTTTAGTATCTGTCTTATATAGATGGGTGCTCTTGTGTTTGGTGCATATATATTTATAATTGTTAGTTTTTCCTCTTGAATTTTTCCACTTACAAGTATGTAGTGACCTTCTTTGTCTCTTTTAATCATTTCAGGTTTGAAGTTCATATTGTCTGCAAATAGAATAGTTACCCCTGCTTTTTTCTGGGTTCCCGTTGCATGGAATACTGTTTTCCATCCTTTGACTTTTAATCTATGAGTTTCTTTTTGAGTCAGATGTGCTTCTTGTATACAGCATATTGTGGAATCCTGTTTCTTGATCCATTCTGTCAACCTGTTTCTTTTGATATGTGAACTGTGCCCATTTACATTTATGGATATCACTGATATGTACTGGCTTGACTTTGCCATGTTGTGTTACTGTTGTTAGTTTCCTGCTTTTCTCTCTTGTTTATTTTCTTGTCCAGCCTGGTGATTTCTTTCTGTTGTTGTTCTGGAGGTTGTGGTCATTTTTATCTCTACCTAGGATGTCCTTCGGCACTCCTTCTAAGGTTGTTTTGGTGGATATGAATTTCTTTAGTTGTTCTTTGTCATGGAAGTATCTTGTTTCCCCATTAAATTTGAAAGACAGTTTTGCTGGGTACATCAGTCTGGGTTCAAAGTTGTTTTCTTTTAGGGGTTGAAATATTTCACTCCAAGCTCGTCTTAACCTGAAGGTTTGTGCTGTGAAGTCTGCTGTGATTCTAATAGGCTTTCCTTGGTAGGTGAGTTGTCTCTTTTCTCTAACGGCTTTTAGTATTCTGTTTTTATGCTGTATGTCTGCAATCTTAATTATTATATGTCTAGGTGTAGGTTTATGTTGGTTATGACTGTGTGGTGTTCTATATGCCTCACTTATTTGTATATCCAATTTTCTCCCCATGTTTGGGAAATGTTCTGCCATTATTCCTGTGAACAGCTTACCTATATCCTTTGCATTGTCTCCTGCCTCCTCACTAATGCCTATTACTCTAACATTGTTTCTCCTGGCATCATCTTGTAGCTGTTGGATTATCATTTCATGCTGCTTTGTTGTTTTTATAAGTTCTGCCATTTCAAGATCGCTATCTGCAATCCTGTCCTCAAGGTCCAAGATTCTATCCTCAGCTTCATTTAAGTGGCTTTGCAGGCTTTCAATACAATTTTTTGCTTTTTGCATATCTCTTTCAATTTGTTTCATAGATTCTGCTTATTTTATGCATTGTTCATTCAAAGTTTCAATCAATTTCCCATGCTCCTATAGTTTCTTATCTATTTCTTCTCTAGCTATGTTGAGCAGCTCATTTACTAAGGTTGTTACTTTTGTCTTTACATAAGACATTATTTCTAATTTGAGTTCCACCACAGCCTCATGGATTTGTTTCTTTACTTCATTTTCTATCTTTTCAGAGATTTCTGGTATATGAATTTTAGGGTCCTCTATTTCATTATCTCCTGCACTTGCCCCTGATGGACTAGATGTTCGGGATTGCATTTTGCCTTTTCATTTAGTCATTTTCACCTTTTGGGTAAATTTCTGGTCTTTCTATTCCAACAGTCACAAGATTCTGCAGTGTGTGTTTCAGGGTTCTACTGTGTGGCTGATGTTTGTCAAATTGCTGGGTACCACCATGAAGAGGAGATCTAGTCTCCTGAATTCCTCCTACTGTGCCTGTGAGTCCTATATTCTTTCTGGGCTAACTAGCCCAGAAGTATTGATGTAGGGCAACTCTTAGTTCCTGCTGTTGTTATATCTTCAGGTTGTGGCAGGTCACCAGGTCTCCCTGGCTATAGCGTTTTTGTCAGCTGAGGCCCTACTGTGTCACTAGGGGTCTCATAGGTTCTTTTAATTTCCTCTAAATTTGGGCAGGGCAATAATGGTGCACTCCTCAACCTGTCTGATGTTCTCTGTGTGGGGGGAGGGGGTTACCTACTCGCTTGCCAGGTTAGCCAAGGTCTTACACTTGGAGGGAGTTTCACTTCTGCCCATATTTACCCACTGCAGACCTCCATTTTGGGGGGCAAACTCACCACACTGGCTGAAGCCTGATGAAGTCTTCTGTTTGGGTGAGGGGTTCCTGAGCCTCTCATCAAGCCAGCATGGTAGTCCACTGCAGTCTAATGTTCCCAGTGGGAAGGCGGATTAGCAGATGTGGTCCCAGGCAGCTCATACCTGTGGCAGACTTCCTAGATGTTCCTGGAGGAGGGGCCGGCCCAGCAGTGGCACCTCAGGCCCTCCGGCACTGGTCTCTGCAATGTTCCCTGTGGGCAAAGGGTGGGCCTAGCTCTCCTGAGCAGCCCGGCTTTCAGCTGCCAGTCCTGCAATGTTCCCAGTCCAGAACAGGCCCAGCTCTCAGCTGCTGGGCTGGCGATGTTCGGAAGGGGGGGGAGCCTAGCTCTCCTGAGCAGCCCAGCTCTCAGCTGCCAGTCCTGCAATGTTCCCAGTCCTGAACCCAAATTAAACTTTCTATGCCTCTGTTTCTTCTTTAGTAGAACAGAAATAATAGTTCTACGATCCCGTTTTTATGGGGATAAAATGAGATTATATATGCAAAGGCTCAGCAGAGTACCTAGCACATAAATTATTAATAAAGTATGTATATAAAATGTTCATTTTATTTTCTCTGAACCAAAAATATATATCAGTAGATATATATATTCTACAGAAAATGCTATAAAATAAATCCTTGTTTACATTATATTAGCAATTAGCAGGGCATGGTGGCACATACTGTGATCCCAGCACTCTGGAGGTTGAGGTAGGAGAATCACCATGAGTTTGAGGCTAGTCTAAGCTACACAGTGAGTTCAAGGCCAGCCTAAACAACATAGCAAGACCCTATCACAAAAACACCAAAAAAAAAAAAAAAAAAAGCAATTAAACCAATAAAATATTAAATAATCAAAGAAAAGGCATTTGAGTTTAACATTTTAATAGAATATATTTTTGTTTCTGTCATGTGTAAATACAGGTAAATGCTGGCCTCTCAGTCAACTCACATCAACAAAACTGTGTTGAGTGTCTTCCCTATACCAGCCGACAGTGAGGACAATACTAAACAAGACAGATTCTGCTCCTTAGCCAGAAAAAGAAAAAAAAAAACAGTTTCCCTGTTCTCCCAATCCACATGTTCTTACATTTTAAAAAATAATATCCATAATTTGTAACTTATAACTTCAACCAGAATCATCTAAAAATTATGTGCACCAAAAACACTAGGGCAAATTTATATGAAAAGAAAATAAAGCTTTATTGAATCTTTCTCTGACACTATATCATCAAAGTTTTGACAATTCCCTGTATTTTTCTCACTGTTTATTTCCCCTGAGTTTTCTGTAAAATAGCTATAATTTCTTTTTGGTGGCTTGCCAAAATCAATAAATAATTTTATCCTTTATAATTTTTGCAATAAAGTACACTGAAAAAAAGACCATTTTCTTCAAAATGACTGGAACACTTTGTACATATTAAAATTAAAATTTTTAAACATATGTTGCAAAAAATTTAACAGGCACAAAATTAAGAAATAATGACTCATTTCTGTAGACTAAGTATTAAGGTAAAGTAGTACATAACTCTAGATAAATTTCTGTAATATACTTATAAATAATGGAAATGAAGCATACTAATAGAAACAAGAGGTGTTTGACAATTTTCACACAAATCTCAAAGGTTTTTTTTCATAATTTCACATATTTTAAAGGATAAATAACATGCCATCAAATCAGTCATACTAATAAGTATCAGCAACTTTTGCTGAGTGCTCACAAAACATAAGACCAAGAGCCAAATTAAATTTACTTCAGGCTCTAGTTATTTTAAATTACTTTACATTGCTATTTTAGTCTTAATGAGGATGAATTTCATGCCTCACATGGACTTCAGATTTATATACTGTTTTCTCCTAGCCTAGTGACAAGCAAGACTATAGCAAAATGTATATAAAGTTAGTTATTTTTTATTTAGTCCCTATATCAGGGTTTTTGGAAAACCCCCCCACAAAAGCTAATCTAAATCCAAATAAACTGAGTTTAAAGATTTCATAACTTCCACTATTTTGAATGTCTGAGATTTTGTTTTGTTATAATATATTTTTAGCTACTTACTATCATTTTCTATCACCAAAATATCAGTGTAATAGACTTCTATGACTTATATCTAGATATCCCCCCAAAGCCTCATACTTTTAAACAGGGCTTTAGGGAGGTGGCTGGATTATGGGCGTGTCATATTGGATTATTAATGTGCAACAACTGGATTTGCCCACTGAATGGTTTAGCATGGGTGTGGGTAATGGAACTATGGAAAAAGGAAGCCCCACTCTGGGTGTGGCTGGCACCAACCAATAGGCTTATAGCCTGAATGGAATATAAAGGGAAAGAAGGAAAGCAGGCTCACTGTTTCCTGCCTCCTGCCTGCCACACCATGAACTGTTTCTCCTCTGCCGTTTCTACCTGGGTTGGAACCAGCCAACTATGGACTGAGACCTCTACAAACTGAGCTGAAATAAATATCTGCTTCTTTAATTTGTGGGTATTGGATATTTTGTCCCAACAACAAGAAAGATAACTAAGACACAGATCTTTCACCTTGCATGGAAAGAAGGGCAGCCCTTGCTAGATTAGTTCCCTTGGTGGTGGGAAAGGTAAAGTGGTCTGCTCTGAAAACATGAAGAACTCAGACTCTCAAGTCACTGTAGATGGTGATCTAATTATGAACACAAGTGATGCATTTTACCCACAAGCACAGTGATGACATCAAGTGAAGTCAAAATCCTTTAATTATTATTTATCTTTAAACATACTCATCAAAATGTTCTGTATCTCCTTAATACTTAATCAAGTCATTTTTTAAACTCTACAGTGACAATTCTTCTGAACTCTTAAGGAAAAAGGCTACAGGAACATCTTCACTTCAAGTGAATACAGGCTATAGAAACTCACAGTGCTAGGTCTGTGGTCTCTTTGAAGCACATATGTGATGTAATCAAAAATATGATGTCAGTTTAAATTAAATATATACTACAAGGGACTGGGAGTCTGTACCCAGTAATCCAGTTATCTGAGAATCCTTGGTGAGGCCTTTCTGCACCCGGCAACCCACAGTCATTCAGGAACCACTGGTGAAACCTGTAGGGATTGGGAGTCTGTGTCCAGCAACCCACAGTCATTTGGGAACCCTCAGTGAGGCCCACAGGGATTAGGAGTCCACCCCTAGGGACCTGCCCATACCCAGGAACCATCTCTGAGGCCTGTGGAACCAAGAGTCTGCACCCAGTGACATGCAGTCATCCAGGAATTCCGTGAGCCCTGGGGGCACAGAGAAGCTGCACCCAGTGACCCACAGTCATTCAGGAACCCTCTATAAGGCCCACAGGGACTTGGAGTCCACACCCAGCAAGACACAGTCATTTGGGAACCCTCTGTGAGGATAGCAGGAACCAGCAACCTGCCCACAGCCAGGAACCATCTCTACGGACTTTCAGAACTGGGAGACTGTGCCCGGCAACCCACAGTAATACAGAAACCCTCAGTGTGGCCCATGGGGACAGGGAAGCTACATTCAGTGACTCATCCATACCCAAGAACCATCTCTGAGGGCCACAGGGACCAGAGTCTGTGGCCAGAGATCCTAGCAATAAACAACCCTCATTGAGGTCCACTGCCAGACAGGCTGCCAGCACAGGAAGCAACTAGGACTTGGCATCTTTCTGATTCAGAGGAACACAGGAAAATGCCAAAACAAAAGAACAAAACACAGTCTCAAACTTCCAGCCCGTCTAGATCAAGTCCAGGAAATATAAACATAGATGACATCGGAAATCAAACACCTGAAATTCATGAAATGATAACAACAAAAGTAAAGAAACAACTCCAGGAAGTTGTAAAAGAAAAATGATCAGAAATATTTTCTCAGGTAAACACAAAAATGATAAATATAATGAAACAATTGGAGAATATATTCAAAGAAGACATAGATTAAAAACAGAGGAGCATGGGAAAGTGATAGAAACCCTGAAAGAATAATACAGGATTTCCTATCCAGGAAATCAAAAATTCCATTGAAAGCTGGAAAAAAACACATGAATGAAATTGAAGACAGGCTCTCAGATCTTAAAGACAGGATTGTAGCTAGGGATCATGAAAGGAAAGATCTCTTAACAATAACAAGGAATCAGGAAAAAACAATTCAACAGCTGCAAGATGATGCAAAGAGAAACAATATGGGATTGACAAGTGTCAATGAAAAAGGGGACAGCACAGATGACATAAAAAGAATATTTGCAAAGTAATAGCAGAAAATTTCCCAAACATGAGAAAAGAAGCTGACATACAGATAAGCAAGGCCTACATAACTCCATTAGCCATAACCAAAATAAATCTACACCTTGACATATAATAAAGATCCTGGAAATTCAGCATAAGAACAGAATATTAAAACCTGCTAAAGAAAAAGAAACAGATATATTTATAAAGGAAAGTCCACTGGAATCATGGCAGACTTCTCAACACAAACCATCAAGTCAAGAAGGACATGAAGTCAAGTACTTCAAGTATTAAAATAAAAAAGTTCAACACAGATTTATGTATCCTGAAAAACTATCTTTCTAAATCAATGGATAAATAAGATACTTCCATGACAAAGAACTGAAAACTTCATGACAACCCAACCAACCCTACAAAGAATACTTAAAGATATTCTAGACAAAGATAAAAGTAACCACAATTCCAAGAACAACAACAGAAAAAACCAACAAGAAGGACAAGCAATTAAACAAAGGGTAAAAGTATGGAACCAACAGCAGAAAGACAACATGACAAAGATAAGCCAATATATGTCAGTTATACCCATCACTGTAAATGGCCTCAATCCATCAATCGAAAGAAACAGAATGCAGAATGGATCAAGAAACAACATCCAACCATATGCTGTCTACAAGAAACACATTTAACTCAAAAAGAAATTCATAGGCTGAAAGTCAAAGGATAGAAAACAATCTGCCACACAACATGAATCCAGAAGAGCAAGTCAAGCCCAAAGCCAAAAGAAGGGAGGAAATTATAAAGACAGAGCAGAAATAAATGTAGTTGAGACTAAGAAAACAATACAAAGAATTAATGAATCAAAAACTTGTTATTTGAAAGAATAAATAAAATCAATAAATCCCTACCCAACTTTATCAAAAAAACAAAAGAAAAAAAACTCAAATTTATGCAATAAGGAATGAAAAGGGAGAAATCACTACAGATTCTGTTAAAATACAGATCATCAATACCTACTTTGAAAGCTTTTACTCTCATAGGGTCAAAAACACAGAAGAAATGGACAAGCAAAAGCAATTCTAGGCAACAAAGGCAAGGCATGAGGCATCACAATCCCAGTCTTATAATTACACTACAAAGCTGCTGTAATAATAGCATGGTACTGGCAAAAAGCAGACCCTGAGGATCAATGGAAGATACAACAGAAGATACAGACACAACTATAAACACTCTCAGCCAACTTATCTTTGACAAAGAGGCCAAACATGTTCGCTGGAAGAAAGACAGCCTCTTCAAAAAGTGGTGTTGGAAAAACTGACTCTACATGCCAAAGACTTAAACTAGATACAATACACTAAACTAAAGTCAAAATGGAACAAAGATCTAAATACTAAAACAGAAACATTAAACCTACTGGAAGACAAAGTATGTAGAAATCTCAAGGACATAGGGGTAGGCAAAGTGTTCAAAGTGTTCAATCATAAAACCCTAATTGCATGGGAAATAGTTCAAAGAATCAACAACCTGGATCTCATCTTATTAAAAAATTTTTGCACATCAATAGAAATCACCAATATAGTGAAGACAAAACCCATAGAGTGGGAAAAGAATTTTGCAAACTGTCCCTCAAAGTACTACTATCTAGAACATATAAAAAATCAGGCACCTCATATTTAAAGACTCAGTCCAAAAATGGGCATCTGAGATGAATACACAATTCTCAGATGAAGGAATACAAATGGCAAATAAATACATGAAAAAATGTTCAACATCATTAGTTATTCAAGAAATGCAAATTAAAACAACACTGAGATATCATTTCACTCCAGAACGAATGGCTAACATCAAGAAGTTATCCAATAACAAATATTGGTGGGGATGTGGGGAAAAAGGAACCCTTCTCCATTGTTAGTGGGAGTGAAGACTGGCACAATCACTGTGGAAATCAGTGTGAAGGTTCCTCAAAAAACTAGGAGTAGAAGTTTCATTCAACCCAGCTATTCCCCTTCTGGATATTTCCCCCAAGGAATTGAAAACATCATGCCGCAGTGATGTGTGTGCACCCCCATCTATAGCTGCACAATTTGTAATAGCCAGATCTCAGAAACAACCCAAGTGCCCATCAACTGAAGAATGGGTACGAAAGTTGTAGTATTTTCATACAATAGAATACTACTCAGTTATAAAGAATGATATACTCAGGCTTTTATAGGTATATGAATGCAATTAGAAACCATACTTATAAGTGAAATAAATCAGACTTGCATGTGTAAACACCATATTATCTCCCTAGTGTAAGAAACTGAAAGAGTAAATAAGATCCAAAAGTTATAATAGATTTAGCAAAAGGGAAAGAAACTGCTCAAAGGGAAATTATATTGTTGGAACAGTCTTGCATGCCTGTATCTGGTAACCTTAGCAACAATTTTAAAGATAACAATATTCAATATAACAACCTTTGTTAAATTTATATCATCTTGTTTTGAAATCCTGTATCACTATTATTTTGTTGTTGTCATTTTGCTTTTTTTTATTGTTTCTTGATTTTTGTTTTTTTCTCTTTAAAAAATATACACTACAGTAAAAGGCACACTGCCATTAAGCCTATTCAAAATACTCCTCTCTCAAACACACTTATCCTATTGTTCTTGCCACTTTATGAAGCAGTTCTGGAAGTCCTCTTCCATGCCTTTGGTCATGCTATCATGCTGTCATGGCGGCCTCAATGTCCTGAAGCAATTGAAAACATTTACCTTTCATGCTTAGTCTGAATTTGAAGAAGAGTCAGAAGGTTCAGCGTGCCAATTCTTGTGAATGTGATGGATGTTTTTATTTGACAAAAATTGTTGTTAATGTTTTGAATTAATTCAGGAAACAGAAACATTCAAGAAAAGACACTCATGAAAGAAGTCTTCAAGAAATGCTTTAGAAAGTAACAAGAATGATAGCAGTAGTGCATCCAAAGGAAGGAGGGGTCTATTGAGGGGTATTAATGACAATGTACCTCTTACTATAATAAATTTTTAAATTTAAACAAAATGTTTTTTATTATACCTCCTACAATGTAACTGGCAAGACAGCTCAGATATCCCATAACTGACATCCAGTAATCACTTCTGGAATACCTTATTGAGTGACTGCTTCCTTGATATGGCACCTCTGGGTAATAATTCATAACATGATATTGCTCAATTATTTCAATATTTATTTCTGAGTTTTGATTTGTTCTCTTTTGTTGTAATACCCATAAGGAAAAAGAGCTGCTGAATTAGCTTCTGAGATTTGACAAATTTAGATAAAAGTAGGACACATTTGGAATTAAATATTCCTACAGATAGTCATTTTCCATTATAAAACAATAAAAAGTACACTAGTACAATCGTTATGAAAATGTCTCAAAAAAATAAACTAAAACTGTAGGTGGAATTATAGTTGCCATTGTTGATTTCCTATTATCTTGTTTTGAAGTCCTGTCTCAACTTTCATTGTTTTGTTTGGATTGGCTTTATTCTGTCTCATTTTGTTTTATACTCTTTAAAATAAATAAAGAAATAAATTAAAGAAAAACTAAAACTACAAATTTCATTTAATCCAGTTAGTCCTCTTTCAGGTATCTTCTGTAAAGAATTAAAGATATCATATTACAGTGTGCATTGGTTACTTTTCTCTCATTGCTGAGACAAAATACCTGACACCCAAAATGAAGGAAAGAAAGGTTTATTTAGCTTACAGTTTGTGGAGGTTTCAGTCCATGCTCAGCTGGTTCCAAGGCATAGTGACATGGCTGAGGTGGCTGCAGTAGATACCAGAAGTGACCAGATCAAAAAGTCAAAAAGGGAAGGAGCATGGAGAGAAGACTCTCTGTCCCTTATACTGTATGTAGGCCACAGCAACTTGAGTGTGGCACTCACATCTCTAATCCCAGCATTAGACCCTGAGTCATTCACAAACCCTAGAAGCCCACCTCCATGACTGCATGAGGCTTTGAGGGGGGAGACAATCAAACTCAAACCATAACATTCTGCCCCTGGCCCCACAAAGATTCTTGAACATTTTTTATGAAAAAGACACTTGGTCTACCTCCAAGAGTTGCCAAAGTTCTAACAGTTTCAGCATGCTGAAAGGCCCAAGTCCAAAGTCTCTGAGATTTAAGGCAAACTCTTAGCTGTGAGCCCCCTATACAAGTGAAAAGATAGTTAAACAGGTCTAACATTCAATGGCACAAGATAAAAGTTCCCATTCTAAAAGGTACAAACAGGGATATGAACAATTGGGACCAAAGCAAGTCCAAAATCTAGCAGGGCAAAATTAAGTCTGGTAGTTCCACGTAGAATATCCAAAGCAATCTAGTCATTAGCTCCAAAAGACTTTAATGACTCTATCCCTATGGCACTTCTGGTACTTGTAGCTCTCACTGCTTCTCTCTTGGAATGACTCCCTCCTTGCAGGTTTTCTTAGATATCCACAATCCTGGCTTTTCCCAACTTCTGGGTTCACCACTGCACCTTTGGCTTCACACTCACAGCTTCACACACTGTCCTCTCTGGGGTGCACTGCCTGGCCTCCCAAGCCATCTGAAATTGCAGTGGAAGCCTTTTTAATCTCAGAACTCATGCATTCTGCATATGCTTAAAACCAGCACCATGTGAATGCTGTCAAGGAATGCTGGCACTGGAGCAGTAGCCAGGCTTTCTTCTCTCTTGTCTGTGAGGTTGAATGCTTGGCTTGCTGGGCACTCTGAACTTTATTCTAAGGAACAAATTCTCTAGGCTGCCACCACTCTGGAACCTGGTGCCACCACCGCCATTTTGGAACCTCATGTGGACACCACCACCATTCTGAAACTTGGAGCTCTACAGCTTTCTCCTCAAAGCAGTCTTTCATTTTTGCAGTTTTGAGGCTGCAAAGGGTGGAGACCTGCTGCTTCCTGGGATGCCCCCTGACCATCTCTTTTATTTCTCTGTTCCTTCTCAGCAATGGAAATCTCAGCTCTGTCTTTACAGTCCACAGCTTTACTAGAGCTTTCTTTCTGGCCAAACTCATAATACTTTAAATCACCATGCTGGGCCCTTTGCTCTTGATTCGCAACATAAATCTGAGTAAAAGTCCCCAACAATAGCCATACCACCACCTCAACATTCGACTGCCTGGAAATTTCTTCTACCAGATCAATTAGTCCACTTCCCTTAATCTCAATCTCAGGCAAAATCTCTGGATAAGAGAAAAATGCAGACAAACTTTCTGCCAAGCCATAACATATATCATCTGGAGTCCAGTGAAGTCCTTCTTCCCAACAGAAACCTCCCACGCCTTGTCTTTACAGGCAGTTTTTCTATCAGCCTTCTGGTCTCCTGAGCTCTGACCAGAACATACAGAACAGCCTAAGGCATCCCAAATCCACTCCTTCAGGCAACATCTCTGAACCAAAATCTTCCTGCAAGCCATTCCCAAAGGCTCTTGAACCACATGGTCAGGTATAGTCACAGCAATGACCCCACTCCACTGGTACCAAATTCTGTCATGGTTACTTTTCTCTCATTGCTGGGTAAAAATACCTGACTCTCAAAATTGGGCAAGCAAAGTTTTATTTAGCTTACAGTTCATGGAGGTTTCAGCCCATAATCAGCTGACTCCAAGGCAAAGTGGCAAACAGCAGAGGGCAATGCTAGTGGAAAACAACAACAATGGCAAAAGGGAGGAACAGGAAGAAAAGACTCTGTCCCTTATAGTGTATGTAGGCCACACCCACTTGGGTATAGCACTCACACCCATAATCTCAGCACTGGACCATGAGTCATTCACAAACTCTAGAAGCCACCTCCCTGACTGCATGAGGCTTTGGGGGACATCCAGACTCAAACCATAACACAGCAACATTTGTATACCCATGTTGATAGCACCACAGTTTATAATTGCTCAATCTTAAAAGCAGCCTATATGCCCATCAACAGATGAATAGAAAACAAAATGTGGCATTCATACACAATGGAATACTACTCTGCCATAAAGAAAGATAAGCTTGAGTCATTTGTGGGAAAACAGATGCACCCTGAGACCATAATGTTAAGTGAAATAAATTAGACATTCAAACTTAAATGTCATATAGTTTCTCTCATATGAGAAAGCCAAAATATAAATAAAGAGCAAAAAAGATAGATAATAGGAAACAGGGAAATATGTCTTTTGTAAAAGGGAAGGGGACCAAGAGATGGAAAGAGGAGGGGAAAGGAAAAGAAAATTAAGATGTATTCTATACATGTACCAACTCCCCATGAGTTATGTACTCATTATGTACTGAAAACATGTACTAATAAAACAAAAATTAAAAATTAGCTCTAGTGCAAAAAAACCTCTGAATTATGTGAAATCTGCACCAATAATTCATCTTTATACTGTTTATAAGAATTAACTAAAAACCTTTTGCCCCATTTTCATTTTTTTTATTTTGCTAAAGTACATAAAAAGAATGCTGTGTAATCTTGAAAGAAAATAATAAATCAGTAATAAACTACACGAAATCACAAGCTCGTTCCCTAAAACAACAATACATAGATTTTCAAATCTCTGCTCTGTGGCTCCATTAAAGCAGATTTGCTGTCTTGGTTAAAAATGTTTGGGAAGAGAGACAGTTGATGGTCAATGTACACATTCATTCAGTGTGGCCTTCTGAAATAGATGGTATTTTGGGAGTATGGAATTTCCCAGAATAGGTACTTATGAGCAAGACAACTCTTAAATCTTCCAACTACCAGGAAGTGCCTTGCCCTGATATGTGGGAATGAAGCCCTAATTAGGCTACACATTCCTGTAGCCTCCACATTTTTATTCTTACTCATAGTTCTAGCAATCTGGATTCTGCTCGCACCCGTGGAACAAAACCACTCTTCACATAACCTCTTTTGAGTATCTATCCTGGGCCATCTGTGTGCAGAGCTCCACAGCTGACTCTCCACCACCAGCTGCAGCAAGACACACAGAGCTGTTTGCTCTTTTCTTGGCTTCAAAGAACAAATCTTCCCCAATTTTTTTTTGCTTTTCTTTTTCTTTTGTTTCTTTTCTTTTCTTTTTTTTTTAAACTTCTTTCTGTCTCTTCACTACATACGGAGGAGGATATGTCCTAGAGTTGTCATTCAAGTCCTTGTCCTTTTTTCACTTCATGTGCTTTCCTTGTGTGCTTTCCTTTGTCATTTATGTCACTACATATGATATGTAGTGACATAAATGACAAACAGGAGGGTCTACTGTTAGGCACTCAGTACTGTCTATGAGATGAACCTCACCTTCGTCCCTCCGACCAGTCAAGAGACTGGTCAGACAAGAGAACTCAGACAAGAGAACATCTCATCTGGATCTCTATCCAACTACTCCTTCCTGAGGGTCAAATCCACACTGAAAGCTGTTTATTTTTCTCCTTGGTAAGCTATTTTTAAAAGATTGGCTTGTCTCAATATTAATTTACTTCAAAATTGAATTTGTTTTTCCTGTAACACCTTTTTGCCCAAAAAATAGCAACACTGACCCACTCTCAAGTTGAAGGCAAGGGTTCCCCACCAAGCCTTTCTGTAGCTGCCGCATCATTCTTACTGTGCATTAAGGTTCTCCTCTACCATCTATCCTGGTAAGGCTGTGCCAAATGCCATCTACTAGCAGGTATACCCTTGTCTCTGTAGCTGGCTCAACTCACTCCCTCACTCCAATACAAATGCTCCCCGCCAGGGGAGGCTTCCTATGCACAATTCCCATCTTTTACTAGTTTCTAGAACTGCCCATCCTCTAGAAAAGCTCTCATAAAGTATTTGTGGACTAACAGAATAGGCACACTCCCTTCTGGGTATTTCTAATTTCCAAAGTCAAATTTTCAATAGGCATCCCATGCTCAGCATGCTCCAAACACTCTCCTTCTGCTCCACAATCCACTTCTCCTCCTTATTCTCTCTGATCCCTAACAGGACCACTATCTTCATCCAATTTGTTCTGCAACCAGAATTGTGGAGAGAACTTGAGTTTATGAACTGAGGTGCCACTGTAAAAAATACTTGCATGCATAAATATACACATATTTAAAAATATCACCCAAGGTCTAGTCAGGTTTCTTTCTCTTTTGTCGTTCTCTCACTCAGCTCTGAAAGCTCCTTACAGGCTTTATTTCATTGAATTCTCACAATAACCTAACAGGAGGTCTAGAGGAAAAACCTGAGGCCAAATGGAATCAGATCCAACCTAGGTCTGACCTGCTCTGAAGTCCTGGTGTTTCTCATCACAGGAAGGGCCTCTAGCACAGAGGAACTAGTGGCCTCATGGATGAAGGGGGAGACACACAATTGAAAATGTGAAAAGTGTCCTAAGAGAGGTGTGGAGAAAGTGCTATTGGGGTAGAGAGGAAACACACTGATTCTGCCTCAAGAAATCTGTGAGGACTTCACAGAGATGGTGCACTGTTATTTCTTGGACTTCATGATTCTGTCGCACAGAGAAATCAGGAAGAACATTTTAGACAGCAAGGCCAGGTACAGTAACATGGGGAGATGGGACATTTGAGTCCCTTCCAGGAGACCAGTATGATGGGAGCAAAAGCAAGGGAGAATGAGAAAGAGAGTTGTGGCGGATGACAAAAAGGTAGGATGGGACCCATTCCATAAGCAATACAGCCTGTGTGGACACAAGATCAGCATGAGCATCAAGGCCCACTCAGCCCCATGCTTATTCAAGAAAAACCTAAAAGCCTGTTTGAAGACCTGAAGGAAAAACGGGTGAGCAGGGTGCATCTTCTATGGCCAGCCATGAATGATTTAACAGTTTCAAGGCGAGAGTCAATTTTCACAATGTAAAAGTAAGTGGTGAGTCTTCAAGTGCAAATACCATCAGTGACCAAGAATTTCCAGCAACGCTTTAAAAATTTACTGGTGAAGGTGCATATTTAGCCCTACAGGTTCTGAATGTCAGTGAGCCAGGATTGACATTCAGGACATCAGAACAACAGGACACCAGAAAGAAGTTACATCAGTAGAGACAAAAAGTTGATACCAGGCTTCAAAGCAGCAAAGGACATACTTACTCGCTGTTTGATGGTAACACTTCTTACTAACACCTGCTGAATGAGAATCTTTAGGAGGGCTCATAAGTATTTGTTCTTTAAAGTTCAGCCAAGTTTTTGAGCAAAGATGATTAGAAGAGTGACAGTAGAGGACATAAGTCACTTAAGAGGCTACTTAACCATCTAGACAAAAGCCCAGAGTGTTGTACTCTAACCAAAGCGCCGCCATCCTGTTCTGTACACGTCATTTTCCTTGTCCCTAGTTTCAACCTTTGTTCTCTGTAAAATTCCAGGAGCTAAGCAAACCCCCCTTTGGAAAAGCCTCAGCCTTTGTTCTCTGTAAATTTCAGGGAATTACCCGACTACCAAATTACCAGACCCTAACCTTTGTACTCTGTGAAATTCCAGTGAAATGACCAAGAGCTGTAAATCTCCCATAAAGCTAGCTGTCTCTGTAAAATTTGTCCTCAATACCAAATAAGGCAACAAAAGTCTTCGCCCCTCGGTACCTTCCCACCCTGGCTTTGCGGTTTCTTCCTCTATAACCCCTTCAGAAACCTAACCTAGTTGCACAGCTCTGCAATTCCAATGCGTCTATGCCACTGGGTACCATCCTAAATAAAGCACTTGTTTTTCTGTCCTCTTTTGGATCTCTTCTCGTTGGGGGGTACAGCAGAGAGGATGTCAACAGGGATCAGTTGTGCTAGGGGCAGATTGGGCAACAGAGATAAAACAGAGGGGAGGGAGCAGGCACTTGCTGTTTCCCATCTGGGTAACTAAGACTGCTGCAGCTTACCTCCTTACACACTTCTTTCATGCAGTAAGCACTGAGCACATGCCTATATAATTACTGGCTTAATTATTTTTCTATAGATTATAAAAATTCAGGTGACATGGGAATAAATAATTCTAAAGCATGCTAGAACCTATACCTCTTCCATGATAGTTTTATCATGTGGGTTAGAAACTGAGTTTCATTCAAGGGAAGATGACTCAGGAATTCATTGTCAGCAAGCAGGCTCTCAGATAGATGAACATGGCACAGCTAAAGTGATTGCATTCATGTCTACTACGCAAGAAAACAGATCTCTAAGACTTTTTACTGAGAAGCAACATCTGTAACAATATGTAACAATATCTTGTTCAGAAACATATACAGAGCTAGTCTGTCAGCAATAGAAGTCATTAAGCTGAGATGACTACCTGCTACCATGGCAGCATAAAACTCACTGGAGCATGAACAAAATATATAAAGAGGCTGTAAGAAGAAAAGTAAAGATAAAAGGAAATGACCCTCACACATTCTAACTGCTTAAAACCCAGATAAAAGTACAATCCAGAGAAAAACAATCTTCCCAGTGTTTATACAGTAAAGCAACTCAGCAATGACCTCCTCAATGCTACATCCACTGGGCCCCCTTTCAGATTTACCTGACTCTACCCTACTGATACTTGCAAGTCTCCTTTTTGGCATCTTCCTTTTGATTTCCTAGGTATTCTACTGTCCTGCCTCATCTCCAACCCCAATGACCATTCCCACCTTCCACAAGCACCCCCTTCTCTGTTGGTATCTTAAAAATTGATCTCTGATGTCTTGACCTGGACCTCTTTTCCTTTTTCCCCGTACTCTTAGGTATTTTTCTTTCACTCCTTCACACATTGCAAGTCTCACAGTTCTCTCCTGACCAAGAGAAGTACCCAGCTAGATGCATAAATACCTCTAACATATCTCACAGACACCTCAAGCTACACACCTTAACAAAGGCTATTCACTTTGAGAGCTACATAATTAGGCAGGGTTATCACTGCATAAACACACAGAACATACTTACACAAAGCTAAAACAGGATTCAGTAAACATAAAATGCATGAGATTGCTGCCAGTATAACATGGTATGCTGCCAGAGGGAGTCCAAAGATGGCGGACTGGTAAGTAGCAGGAGAGGGACCCCCTCTGAGAGAGACAGCTCAAATGCCAGAATAGAACACCCTGGAGAGACCCAAACAGAGAGAGATGGACTCTCTCAACCCAGGAAGAAACTAAACTGCAAAAAACCACTCGAATATGAGGTCCTAGGGCTACCATAAGAGAAGTTAAGATCAGCGAGCACAGCACCCTCCTCTAGCCACCTGAATCCCTGCCCAAGACCTGACCAAATGATCCGCGCTGAAGAGACTGGCTTGCGCTGCCAGAGCACGGAGCTGAACAGCCCTGCGTGCAGCTCACCCGGACCGGTCCTGCACGCGACCCACCTAAAGGCACCGTGAATTCACACTGCAGCCGCGCTGAAGTCGTAGGTTGGGGAGCCCAGCAATTCTCAGGGACTGGCATCAACACGCGGTGAGTGATGGGAATAAGACCCTCCCATGGGAAAGGGGAAACCGACTGGACATGTTGGATTTGGGCAGGACAGTCCTAACTCCATAAGGAAGTGGCTTCAGTTGGTTGCTCCCCTCGCCGAGTGGATTGGTGAAATCTGCTAGGACTAGGCTGCACCCCTGGCCGAGACCCAGTGGGTCGCTACAAATTAATTCCCTGAGGGCGGTGCACACTGACGCAGTGAAGGCCTGCAAAGGTTGACTGGCCCGTACGGAAGGAGCCAGCACATACCGCCTGTGCCTGAAATTTAATCTCTGATAACCAACTGAAGAGGGCAAAAGCTCCTAGCCTGCACCCTCTAGAGGAGCCTTAACCAACAAGAAAAGGGGCTGGGAATTACACTGTACACTTGTATGGAAGGAACCAAAAACATGACGAAAAGGAGAAATAAGAAAAATCCCCAGCCCCCACCCCTGAGAACATTGATCCAGGAGAGGTAAATACAAAAGAGATTGAGGGCAGCAAAAATGCAACATCAAACACAGCATTAGAGGACATAAAGAGATATCTTCAGGACCTCATAAGCAGGACCAAAACTGAAATATTAATTCAAATTAAACAAGAGATAAGCAGATTAATAAAAGAAAGGCTGGGCACCTCTCAAGACACAGACAGAAGAATGGAGGAACACAAAAGGCGAGAAAAACTTAATGAAGAATACAGAATAAACCTAGAATTCACGAAGCAGATTCAAAGGGATTATCAGGAAACTAAAGACTCCATAGAAAGAAACCAAAGGACTATCAAAAATTGAACACAGGCTTGCAATGTGTGATCATGAAAGGGAAGATCTCTTAAAAATAACAAGGGAGCAGGCAGTAAAGATACAAAGACTGGAAGACAACAAGAGGATCTATAACTTAAGAATAAAGCATGTGAATGAAGAAGCAGGAATCAAAACAGAGGAATTACAATGGCTATTCACAGAAATTATTAAGGAAAATTTCCCAAGCATAGAAAAAGGAAATGATATGCAGATGTATGAAGCATACAGAACTCCAGCCATCTACAACCCAAACAGAGCTACACCCAGACACATAATAATCAAGATCTCAGAAATTCAATATAAGAACAGAATATTAAAAGCCATCAGAGAAAAGAAACAGATCACCTATAAAGGAAAACCCATCAAAATCACGGCAGACTTCTTGACACAGACCATCAGGTCAAAAAGAGCTTGGAGTGAAGTAATTCAAGCACTAAAGGAGAACAATCTCCAGCCCAGATTGATGTATCCTGCAAAACTCTCTCTAGAAATTAATAGAGAAACAAGATGCTTCCATGACAAAGAGGAACTAGGAGAATTTGTGACCACCAGTCCAACCCTACAAAAAATACTGAAGGACATTCTAGGGAGAGAGAACAAGAATATGAGCATTTCAGGAACAGTGGCAGAGAGGC
>PVJX010014241.1:0-45396 GCA_004027295.1 Dolichotis patagonum
TTTTTTCCCAATTTGTGGGTTTTCTTGTCACTCTGCTGGAAATCTCTTTCGACATGCAGAAACTCTTTAATAAGATATGGTCCCAGTTATTGATTCTGGGAAGTATTTCCCGTGCAGTTTGATTCTTGTTCATGAATTCTCTACCTACCCCTATATCTTCGAGGTTTTTACCTACTCTGTCTTCCAACAGATTTAGTGTTTCTGTTTTAATATTTAGATGTTTGATCCATTTAGATTTTAGTTTAGTACATGGTGATAGGCATGGATGTAGTTTTAGTCTTCTGCATATGGATAGCCAATTTTCCCAGCACCATTTGTTGAAGAGACTGTCATTCTTCCAGCGAACATGTTTGGCCCCTTTATCAAAGATAAGGTGCTTGAGTGAGTTTGTGGTTGTGGTTGTATCTTCCAATCTATTCCATTGATCTACAGGTCTGTTTTTATTCCAGTACCATGCTAATTTTATTACTGTAGAAGAGAGAGATTTTTAACTGATGTCTCTGATCCTATAATTTGGCTTATTGTAGTCACCCTTGCCCCTTACTGTATCCATCTTTCTATGACAGTGAGAAACTTGGTTTAGTCATCTACTCTCCTTTACTTCTTTGTCCAGTCCTGGGATACTCAAAGTAAACTCAGAATTTCTAACACATATTTCTGTGCAAAATAAATTTATTAACTGGAATAGAGTATTTATATACAGATCTTTTCCCTTTAGCTTTACAGTATCCATCAGAATATTATTAAACCACTTAAATTAATCTCCTCCCTAACAACTTTTGTAGTAAGTTATTCATCCATAATAGAGTGACTCATTTACTAGTATTTGTATTCCACTTGGCCTCCCTTTATATCCTGGCAGATTTTTATTATAAATTTGCATATAGGAAATTTCATTCTTTATAGTATATAGAAATATATACTAGTACATAGTTCCAATGGGTTTTAACAAATGCATAGTCATTTACAGAACAATTTCATCAATCAATCCAACAATTCCCTCTGGTCATTCACTTGTAGTCTAATCCCTCATCTTACTGGTAGTGGACACTTTTATTTTTTGTTCTTATAATTTTGCTTTTACCAGAATGTCAATGCATGGAATCATATACTCTGTAGCACTTTGGATCTGGCTTCTTTAATTGGAAAAATGCATTTAAGATTCAACTCTATTGTCTTTTGAATCAACAGTTTCTTTTTTTGTTACTGAGTAGTATTCCTTCAAGTGATGTTCCCCATTTTATCAGTTCACCTGTTTACCATTTCTTTTGGTTTGGTTTGGTATATTGAGAATGGACCTCAGGGTCTCACAAATGCTAAGCATGTGATCTATCACTGAGCTATATCCCCAACCTAATATTTACAGCTTTTGTGAAGTATAAACATAGCAAAGTCATGTCTGTATAGCTCTTTGTGTGACTACAAGTTTTCATTTCTTTTTAATGAATAGTTAAGAGTGAGATTTCTGGATAATGTGTAAGTCTATGTTTAACTATATAAGAAATTTGCTAATTTTTCACAATGACTGTACTATTTTACATTGTAACAGTAATATATTGGTTTAATAGCCACAAAAATCTTGTAGATGAATATTGATGGGCAAAGAACATGTTTGCAAACATTATAAAATTGTAAAAGTAAGCTTTGACACTTCACAATATGAGTACTGAACATGACAGTTTTCTTCAAAAAAAAACCACGATTTTTATTACCTTATAGTATCCCATTAAATAACTATATCATTATTTATTTTACTAATCCTCTGGTGTTGAATAATCAGATTATTTTAAGTTTTCAATAACAAATTAAAATGTGATTAAAATTTTTGTATATTAACCCTCATAAACAATTATGCTTATCTTCTTTATATATTTTCTTGGAAATGCAATTGCTGGAACAGAACAAAACACCATTAACATTTTTAAGACACATTGCCAAAATGTCACTAGAATTCTCCCAACCCAGCACTCTCCGTAGGGATCATTTTAATGGTCTTTGGTTTAATTCCTAGTCTCTAACATCTTCTAGTAATAAGCTCAGTTCTTCCTGTAGTCTAACTAGCTATGTCCTCCAAAAATTCAAACATTGAAATATAATCCCTAGTGTGCTGGTAGTAAGAAGTAAGACCTTTGGGAGACAGACTATGAGGCCAAAACCCTCAGGAATGGGATTACAACCTTTATAAGAAGAGCCCCAGGGAAGTTCCTTACTCCTTCTATGACAAGAGGGAGTTCCCTGTCCCAGCTAATGCTGATTGTCAACTCAACTGAATTAAACAACTCCTAGAGAGATGCCTGAACTGTGAGGGCACCAAGCCCATTGATGAGTTCATAGCTGAATAGGCTATCAGGAGGTGGGGCCTAGTTGAAGGAAGTGAGTCTTAGGGGTATGAATTGGAGGACTATTTCTCATGCTCAGCCCCTTTCTCTCTGGCTACTTCCAACCCACTCTGTTTCCAAGCCATCATATATGTTGAGCAGTTTTCTTTCTGCCATGATGCTTCTGCCAGGGAGCCACCCTACCATGGACTGACACCTCTGAAACTGTAAGCTAAAATAAGCCATTCCTCCTTTTGAGTTGCAAGTGTCAGCAATTCAAATTATCCAGTAATGGGCAAAGTAACTAGCACAGAAAATCAGTACCAGAGAATCGAGGCTGTAGCTGTGACTCTACCTGAATTTTTTTTTTTTTGGTGGAATAGTTTGAAATGTTTGGAGAGGCAGCCTAAAGAAAACCTGAAATGCTATAGAAAAGCCTAATAATAAATTCTGATCAGAGTTACAAGAATAAAAGACTGATAGGAAAGTGGACAGTAAAAACAAAGCTCATGAGGTTTCAAATGGGGATAGGGATCTAATAGGACCTGGACTCAAGCCCATGTATGTTTCATCCTATCAAAGAATTTCTCTAGATTTCACCCATGCACTGAAACCTTGCATGAGGTCGAGTTTACAGGCTGTAGACTAATAGATTTGACAGAGGAAATTTCAAGGCAGCCCATCATTTAGGCTCTGGCATGGGTACTACTGGATTCTTTTAACAAGATTTATAGTGATAACTAGGAGCAAAAACCTGGGGAGAAGAAAATCAAATAGCCCAATAAATAAATGGGTAAATGAACTGAACATTCACTTCTCAAAAGAGAAAGTACAAGTAGATAAATACGTTTGTGAAAAAGTTTAATGTCTTTAGTCATTGTGAGACTCCAAACTAAACCTATGTTGAGATTCTATCTCACTCCAATCAAAATGGCTCTAATCAAGAATTTTTTTAAAAAAGTCATTTCTAGTGAAGATATGGGGGGAAAGAATACTTCTACACTGCTGATAGGAATATAAATTAGTATTATAGAAATCAGTATAAAGGGTCCTCAAAAATAAAAATAAAAATAGGGGCTGGGGATTTAGCTCAGTGGCATAAGTGTCTGCCTGGCAAGCACTAGGTCCTGAGTTTGATCCCCAGCAACAAAAAATAAATAAATAAATAAATAAATAAACAGTTACATTTTATCTAGTTATACCACTCCTTACTATATACCCAAGGGGATTAAAATTAGTATACTATAGGGATACTTGCATACCCATAACTGTTGTGATGCAATTCACAATAATCAAGATATAGAACCAGCCTAGGTTAATATACCAAAAAACAGTTAAATATACCAAACAGTTAAATATACCAAAAAAAGTATATATGTCTAGATACAGATATAGATATAGATATAGATATAGATATAGATATAGATATAGATATAGATATAGATATATAGATACATAGTTACATAGATACATAGATATATAGATATACAGATATAGATAGATAGATAGATAGATAGATAGATGACAGATGATAGATGGATACCTTGTCATTTTCAGGTAAATGAGTGGATATGAAGGTCATCACAGTGAGTTAAATAAGCAAAACTCCCGAAGATACATACCACATTTTCTCTCTAATATGTGGAATCTAAAAATGGTGACAGGAAAGTAGAAAGAAGAATATTACTAGACAAGAGGAAGGGAATAAGGGGGGGTATGCAAGGTCAAATAATAGCAGGAGTGTATATCACATATGTTATACACTTTAAAACTGCCTCAATAAATGTGAAACCAAGGGGGAGAGTGGAGTAAGCACGTGATGGAGGAGTGAATATTACCAAAGTATGTTATGTTCATGTAAAAATGTGCCAAAATTAAACCTATTAAACTGCATAACTAATAAATAAAAAATTTGTGGAGCACTATCTCCAAATAAAATTTCCCTGATAAAAATGATGTGTGGTGCTTGCTTCAGCAGCATGTATACTAAAAAAGATGTGATTTTTTTTAAAAAAAAGGAATCAGCAAAACCTCAGCCATGGTAGGCTCAAGGGTATAAAAGTATAAATCTCTGAGAAGAGAATAACCCATCCCTCTGCTCAGGAAGGGCTGACTAGGGAATTAATTTCTCAAGATTCATTTCATCATGCTCAGCATTCCAGACACTCAGAGGTCACTGTATCCATGGTCCTAGGGGCTCTGCCTATTGCTTGAACTGGCAGCAGATCTTGGCATTTGTCTTAGTGACTTCCTAATTACTGGAACAAAATACCCAACACCTACAAATTATAGGAGGAAAGGATTATTTTATCTCAGTTTGTAGAGGTTTAAATTCATAGTCAGCTGGCTCCAAGGAAGGGTGGCATGGCAGAGGGGCATGACAGAAGGGGGAAAAGTCCATGGTGTGGCAGGTAGGAGAAAGCAGTGAGCAGCAAGCCTCCTTTTCCTTTTTATTTCATTTAGGCTGCAAACTTATTGTTTGGTACCACTCAGGGTGGGTCTTCTGCCTTCAGTAAATCCATTCATCAACACCCAAAACTATGCTAATCCAGTCAGTGGGTAGATCAGTTATTGTAGTCCCATAATCTAGTATCACACACCCATGATCCAGGTACTTCCTAAAAGTAACACCTATGAGCACATGAGGCTTTATGGGGGACATATAGATACAAGCCATGACAGCATTATCCATATGACACTGGTTTTACTGGTATGCAGAATGCAAAAGTTACAGGGTCATCCAGGCTTCCACCAAGATTTCACTGGAAGTCCTGCAAGTCTAGGCAAAACATGACAGCATCAGAGTTCCTACCAGGATCCCTTGAGAAGTCAATACATGAAGCTACAAGAGTGAGGCAAAAGCTGCACCAGAAAACTCAGGAAGTTGGAAATACCAGGAACACAGGCCACCTGCAAAGAAAAGTTGTAGGCAACATGGAGAGCCTACAATAATAAAGGCTGTTCAGGCTGCAAATGGCAAGCTATGGGGGTAAGGCTGCCCAAGCCCTTTGGTGTTGACATCTCATACCACGTGCCTCAGATGCCAGACATGGAACTATGGGAATTAAATGTTGCCTTGCTTGGTTTCAGTTTTGCTTTGGTCTGATTCATTACCATGCCCTCATTTCTCCCTCTTGGAATGAGAATGTTTATCCTGTAAATTGGAAGCACATAACTTGCTTTTTGAGCCTTACAGCATGTTGAGACTTACCGGGTTACAGGGGTTTCAGTCACTGAGGAGAGTTTGGAATTAGATTTATGAGTAATGCTGGAAATGTTGAGACTTTGGGGGAAGCAAGCAGTACACTTTTTGTACATAAGTTAGTTACATTATGCCAAGAGAAATTATGATTTTGTCATTGTGTTCATTTGGAGATTAACTATGGTTTAGGGAAATGTGACTAGGTGTCAAGTTGATAAGGGATGCACCTTTGCCATTTAGTCCTGTCAACTTGACTAGTTTAAGAGATTCCTGGGAAGGTGACTATATTATGAGGCCCTAAGAAGATCATTGAGAATTCACAGCTAAGTAGGTTATTACGAATTGGGGCCTGCTTAGAAGACATGATCATGCTGGTATGGCCTTAGAGAATATTTCTGGTCCCAGAACTCCTTTCTGGCTCTTCACAACCTGCTGTGCTTCCCAGTATCCCATGAACTGAGCAGCTTCCCTCTGACCACGATGTCTCTGTTGTGGAGCCAGCCAACCAGGGGCTGAAACTCTGGAACTGTGGGCCAAAATAAACCTCTCCTCTTTAAAGCTGCAGGTGCCTGCAATGAGAAAGTTGACTAGTATACCATCTTTGAAGCAGAAGGCTAGGATACAGGTTCTCACTACACACTGAACGTGCTGCCACCTTGATTATAGACATCTCAGTCTCTAGAAATATAAGAAATAAATTTCTGTTACTTACAACAAACCAGTTTATGATGCTCTGTTATAGCAGCCTGAGAATAACACAGTCCTCCTTTTCCTTTCCCCAGAAAATGCTCCTGGGAACTGGTCCCACTTGCATATCTTCATAGAGTTTAGACAGAGGTCCTGTATTCCAGTATAAAGTTACCACTCACAGTCACTAGTTTTATGTAGGTTAACTCAAAATTCCTGTTTTTGCCTGGAGAGGGAGACACTGGCGTCTCCTGGGACCCACGCCATGCTGGGACCTGGGGTGCCAGGAAACCAAGCAACTACCTCCCTCCTTGGTGAGTGGCTGTGAGCCTGCCGGTGCGTGGGCTGAGAATCAAACATCTCATGTGTCATCCATTCCTCCCCCCGCACCCCCCTCCATTAGCAAGTGGGAGCCAGTGATCTGGACATCTTTGAGAGATTAATGTTGTTTTGTATGAATTCTCTGTATGCGAAGATATGGACAACCATTTGGAAGAAAACGAGACAATATGATAGCTAGTGAAGATCTCTAGTTGTCTAGCCTTGAAATTTATGCCTTCTTATGTCCATTTTGTTCTGTTTTGTTGTGTTTAATTCTACCCCCTTTAAAATTTAAAAAAAAAATCCTGTTTTTGACAATAATTTCACATCAGATGACCTTCAATTCATCACTCTACATTCCCTATTTTTAAATCATTCTTTAGAATTTTCAAGTATTTTAGATTCAGAAACTTACTGGATCTTGTAATCTTTTACTGATGTCTTTCTCTAGACTTTAATGTTTTACTCAGCAAATAAATAAGTGGTTCACTTCAATCTAAGCTGCAGATTTTTAAGTATCACATTTAGAGACATTTAAAAGATATAAAGTGTTAATAGTAATACTCAGAATCTCCTTTGGGATCACCAGTGAAATGTCAGGGAAAATTTCACATAAAATTTATTTTTCTAATAAAAAGATATTGGATGGGTTTCTGGTTATTTTACCTGAAAGAGTACGAAATAAACAAAATTTTACCTTAAATTTTTGTATCAAATACATATATACACACCCATAATACAGATAGCATCACAATTTACAACAGAGTCGGGTGGTGTGCAACCAAAGCCTTCTTGAGTTCTAGATATGCCATACACATACCATGACCAACAACAATCTATGTTCGCCTGTGGAAAGTCTGGGAATTAACTGCCATATGAAAATGATGGGGGAAAAGTGCTCTTTTATCATCAGCAAATGGTCTCCTTGCAATAAATTCATACTAAACTTGTAGAACTTAGAAAGGTACTCCTGGTCAATGCCTGGTAAGTGACTGAGTTGTATCTACCCATTCTGAAACTTTTTGTGGGGACAATGTGGATGGAACGCCCTTACACACAAGTTCAGAAATCTAATGATTGTCTGAACCTCCACAATGCTGGTGGTTTGGTTTTGAAATAATACTGAGTCTCCAGCTGCTGTGTATGGCACTGTCAATAGGTAAGAGCTAGAGAAATGAAAATAATCAACTAGTGTTCAGATACAGACTTTGAAAAGTACAAATCACTTAAATTAACAATAAATTCCTAGAAAAATTCTGTAATTGACTACTACTCAGAATTTAGAGAGGTAATTTTTGAAAAGTACAAGTCACTGAAATTAATAATCAATTTCTAGAAAAATTCTATAGTTAATTACTACTCAGAATTTAGAGAAGTAATTTTTTCACAATAATAAAATTTAGCAATACAGATTTAATGCAATCCCAATCAAAATACCATTGACATACCTCACAGATCTAGAGAAAACACTCCTAAAATTCATTTGGAAACAGAAGAAACCTAGAATAGCAAAGGCAATTCTGGGCAATAAAGGCAAGGCAGGAGGCATCTTAATTCCTGACTAGAAACTGTACTACAAAGGCACAGTGATAAAATCAGCATGGTCCTGGCAAAGAAATAGACCTGAGGATCAATGGAACAGATTAGAAGATGCAAGTATTAGTAGAAGGACACTCAACCACATGATATTTGACAAAGGGGCTAAACATGTTCACTGGAGGAATGATAGCCTCTTTAATAAATGGTGTTGGAAAAATTGGCTCTCCACATGCAGAAGACTGAAACTAGATCCATGCCTATCACCATGCACACAACTAAAGTCTAAGTGGATCAAAGACCTAAACATTAAAACAGAAACACTAAATCTACTGGAAGATAAGGTAGGTAGAAGTCTTGGAGACATAGGGGTAGGCAGAGAATTCATGAACAAAACGCAAACTGCACGGAAAATGCTTCAAAGAATCAACAACTGGGATCTCATATTGTTGAAAAGTTTCTGTACTTCAAAAGAAATCACCAGCAGAGTGAAAAGAAAACCCACAGAATGGGAAAGAATTTTAGCCAGCAACCCCTCAAACAAAGGACTTACATCAAGAATATATAAAGAATTGAAAAACATCAAGCCCCCCAAATTCAAAGACCCTCTCCAAAAATGGGCAGCTGAGATGAGCACACAGTTCTCTGATAAAGATACACAAATGGCAAACAAATACAAGAAGAAATGATCACCATCACTGGTCATTCGAGAAATGCAAATTAAAACAGGATTGAGATTTCATCTCTCTCCAGAAAGAATAGCTGCCATCAAGAAATCAACTGATAACAAATGTTGGTGATAACAAATGTTGGGAAAAAGGAACTCTGCTCCACTGTTGGTGGGAGTGTAGACTGGTGCAACCACTATGGAAATCAGTATGGAGAATTCTCAGAAGATTAGGAGTGGAAGCTCCATTCAACCCACCTATTCCCCTCTTGGGTATTTTCCCAGAAAAACTCAAAAGGTCATATCACAGTGATATATGTGCACCCATGTTCATAGCAGCACAATTTGTAATAGCTAAATCTTGGAAACAACCAAGATGCCCATCAACTGCAGAGTGGATGAAAAAGATGTGGCATTTTTATATAATGGAATATTACTCAGCTATGAAGAAGGATGATCTTGAGGCCTTCATAGGGAAATGGAGACAACTTGAGACTATCCTCATTAGTGAAATAAATAAGAGTCATATTTATAAATATCACATTGTGTCTCTAGTGGAAAAAGTAATAAGAACTGTAGGAGTAATAAAACCCAAAATGTGTAATTGCTATTACAAAAAGTAGAGGAAAAGAAAGTGTCCTAAAGAATATAACTGCATGCATATTTAAGTGTGTAAGATAGATGACCACATTACTGTTTTTGTTAGATCGTTGAGCAGAACTCTTAATAGTTTGAATGCTTGAATGTCTACTTTGTATGATTTAATTTGTAACTTGAACAACTATTTACAAGATGACAGTAGTGATCTCTTAGTGAGTTTTTTTTTGTTCTTTTCTTTTTTCCTTTGGAATTCTGTATTGTTGCTACCTTTTTTTCTGTTTTGTTTTGTTGGTTTTTTTCTCTTTAAATAAAATTTTAAAAATAAAAAAAAAATTAGCATCATCCAAACTACCCCAAAATCATGAAAGCACTATACTAAATGAGAAAGGAGGCCCACAATATGATCATTTTGCATCTCAGAACCTTCCTAAGAAAATATCCCACCCTCATTTAGTAAGCATGGCATTCTTCCCTCATTTTCTTATGCTTTTTACATTGAAATTAAGTATATGTCCCCATTCTGAAATGCTGTCATTTCTGCAATTCCAACACCGTACCACAGAACAGAAGTATTTTCCAATCTAAAAAAAATCTATAGATGAACCTTAAAGAAAAAAAAGATAAAGAAGAGAGAGAGAGAGAGAGAGAGAGAGAGAGAGGATAAATTCAAGTCTTTAAATAAAACAGTTAATCTTCCTATATATTTAAGTTAAGACATAAATCACAGGTAACTCCCACCGTAAACACAGCTGCACTGTCTCCTTTCATGACATTAAAGACAAACATTCTTCCATCAGGATCTCAGGAAAAGCAACAGAAGCCTGCTTTTGTGGGGAGCAAATTAAAACAGTCCTGCTGGCATCCCCAAAACAGCGTTTGAAGATGTGGGCAAACAAACTCCTCCCTCCCATCCACTCTCCTTGGCTTTGAAATAAGTAGGAACATTTCCTTCAAACAATGTCTAGCTGAAAGGCAAGGCTTTCCAGCTGGAAGGGGAGCCTGTATGTAGATGACAAACACATGCACAAATGTCAACAACACAACAGTATGAAACATTACAGGAAGTGCCCAAAATGGCTCTTCACGTCATTATAAAGGGCCCACAGTCACAGCCACAGAGCTGGCCCCATGCAGCAGGAAACCAGGCTGAGTTCATACAAGGCGGCCACTGACAAAGTGACTCATTCTTGACTAGCTCAGATAATCGTGGTGTCACTGCAATAGTTTCAAAACACCCAAGGACAATTGAAATAAAAGGGAGAATATTTTGTATTTTTGAAACTTTATAGTAGTAAAAATAAAGTATGTGCTTCTAGCAATTCTTGAAGATCTCATTATAAAAGCATGAAAAACCATGCATGCCTGTCCTTAGATTAATTTACTAACAGAAAATTAATGAATAGAAATATTAGATAAAATAAAAGGACCAACTTGGTTTCAAAATAGGCTGTTAAATTTTTTGTGGCATTCAGAGAAAGCTATTTCAGTGAAATACAAGAAATTATTTGTGATAGACATGATTAGAAAGCCAAAAGATCTAAGACCATGAACAAAGGAGTTAATATCTGAAACGGAGCCCCAGAAATCAAATCTCCAGTGTTGATAACAGGTTCCTACAAGGTTAATAAGCTCCGTAGCAATCAAGACAAGTGAAGAAGTCACCTTGAGGCTGACGGCAACAATGAAACACTGCAGTGTAGTAATATAGGCAGGAAATGTTCTCTTCAGCGTACATCAAAAGATCTCCATCACGCTGCTTCAGGACCTTCATAGAGTTTTGAATGTCATTTATGTAGGAAAGTGCAAGAGATGATACCCTCCACAGCTACTTTGTGCTATGCATCCTCTGTTACTCAGTAAGTTATTGCCAGTCACTTCCTGGGCATGTACAGCAAGCCTCCATAATTTGCAAAAATTTTTCCACAGTGTATTGATGTAATACACCAAATTAGATGAACAAAACAACTCTCAGTTTCAGCTGAACACATTGTTTGTGGCATGCAGACAGATATCTTTACACTGAGAAATTAGATATTTTTTCTTGATATATTTCGTTGTATCTTTTTCAACATAGCATGATACACTGTAAACTTCAATTGATATTAGTTCCCACATAAAATTATCATAAATAAGAATCCTTCACCACATTCAGATCTGGACATTTGTAAAATAATTTAGTACAAACTTCCTTCTACATTAGCTAACCTTGGCAATCTCTAGCAATCAACTTTGTCTCAGTTTAAACAATTCCCAAGTTGGAAGCCAGTGCAACACATGTCATAGTCTGATCCTTTGACATTCTGCCTTTGGTGGAATGACCTCTATCTCCTTAAATACTTCTTTTCAGGAGATTCATTCCCTTCAACAAGCTAAAGAACATCTTCTATGAAGTCTTCCCTACCACAAAGTCCTCATGCTCTTGTCATGTGTATAACTTGTGATCACTTGGAAAGAGACATATAAAGCCAGATATCCTCAGATTACTGATGATTATTCAGGGTCCTTACTTCCCAGATACAAAGAAAACTAGAGTTCTGGAGCTTTTTAAAGAAATTCTACCTGTGAACTACTAGAAAATTCAGTGTGTCTAAAGCAGTTCCCACTCATCCTAGAATGAAATTGCCTGTCTAGCTCCTCTCTTTAGGCCCCAAAGCCAGAAAGTTGACTCCTCAAAAATTTCATGCAGAAACAGAAATACTGAATAATTTTTTCATCTCAATATAAGATTCATAGAGATAGTGGTTTTTATCTGAAATCAGTGATAACTTAGTAGTTCCCTCGTGCTTTGGTTTTTAAATTTCAGAGGGAAAAAAAAGTAGGTAAAAAAATATGGTATCAGCAAGATGGTGGTGGACTAGAAAGTTACAGGACCTTTCCTGTTCCAAGACACAAGTTAACAAAACTGAATGAACCAGAATACCTCTGTGAGAAGACCAACTGACAGCACCCAGGCAACTATAAATTTAAGAAAATGTCAAACAAAAAGTACACAAAAGAGTTTGCAGTATTTGTCACACAGATTCATGCTGCTCTATCTACATGTTACCGCATGGAGCAACTGAAAGAATATCTCCAGGAAATCTCCTCTCTCTGGACTGAAATTAAAGAGGTAGTCTTTGAACCCCCAAAGATCCAGTTTGTCTATCTCCCATGATATGAGGCACCAGCAAGAGTATTGCTAGATTTTGAAAACAGAAGCAAGCAGCATTTCAGAGTTGTAATTTTACAGACAGATGCCAAGGCAAGCAAGAGATTTGGTCCTAAAACTGATTGAGAAAGGACTTCTACTGCAAAAAGCTAGTATGCAAAGACAGGAAGCATTTTTTTCAAATTCCAAGAAAAACATTATATGCAATACTAATAAACAAACAAATATGAATCCATCAAAAGCACAAAATAAAACTTAACAAACCTACCCTAAAGAAATGCATATTTATAAATTTCCTGCCAAAATATTTAAAATACACTACCTGTCATAAAAATGTTCAGTGAACTAAAATACTACACAAATACTAGAAAAATAGATGAAATCAGGAAAATAATACATGAAAAATTAAAATATTAACAAACAGAAACTATAAAAAAACTGAACAAAAATTCTGAGTTATGCATCAATAAATTAAACAATATGAAAAAAATGGCTAAACTCCTAGAAGGACACAACCTATCAAGACTGAATCACAAAGACCTACAAAATTTGAATAAATCAAAACAAGAACATTATCCAATTAGTGATCACAAACCTCCCCACAAAGAAAAGCCCAAGACCAGATGTATTCACTGAAAAAGTCTTCCAAACTTTTAAAGGACAATTACAATCTTTTAAAAAAATTAAAGAGAAAGAAATATTTCTAAGCTCATTCTGTCAGTATTACTCCAATATCAAAGCCAGACAAAAACATTATAAGAAAAACTATATACCAATATCCCTGATGAATACTGATGCAAAGATACTCAGCAAATTGAATTCTAAAGAACATTACAGGTATTATATACCATGATTAAGTGGGATTTATTCAAGGGAAGTTAGGATACTTCAATATAAAAAACACTAATTGATGTAATACATCACATTAACAAAATGAAGACAAAATAACACATCATCTCATTTTTTTACAATTTTATTTTAAAGAGATGTCTTAGTTACTTTTTACTCATTGCTGAGACAAAATACCTGATGCCCAAAGTTGGAAAAGGAAAGGTTTATTTCTTACAGTTTTTGGAGGTTTCAGTCCATACTCAGTTGGCTCCAAGGCAGGGTGGCATGGCAGGGCCACAGTTCATGGTGGCTGCAAACCACAAGCAGGAACCAGCAAGAGAGAGAGACACACCTTCTTCCTGTCATTACAACACATCCTGGCTCCACCCACTAGGAGGGTGTAGCACTGACACCATCAATCCAAGCACTAGACAATGAACCAGTCACAAATGTACAATGCAAATACATGAGGCCAGGGGGCCACCAACATAAACCATGACATTCCATCCCTGGCCCCCAGAGACTAGTGTATTACTTTTATATAAAAGACATTTAGTCCATCTCCAAGAGTTGCCAAAATCCTAACATTTTCAGCATTGCTGAGAAGTCCAAGTCCCAAGTCTCCTCCAATATCTATGGCAAACTCTTAATTGTAATCCCCTGTATAAGTGAAACAAGGTTAAACATTTCTGAAATGCAAAGGCACAAAATAAACATTAACATTCCAAAAGTTACAAACGGAGGAATATAAAGTATTGGAAACAGAGCAAGTCCAACATCCAGCAGGGTGAACATTAAGTCCTAGAGTTCCATGCTCAGCATTTGAAGCAATCTGGTTGCAAACTCCAAAAGGCTTGGGTGATTCCACCCCCATGGCACTTTCAGGGATTTCAGCTCCCACAGCTTCTCTCTTAAAACTTCTCTGCTCAGTTTTTGCAGCTTTCCTTGGATGATCCACATTTGGCTTTTCCAAACTTCTGGGGTCTCCCCTGCACCTTTGGCTTCACACTTACATCTTTACATATTCCCCTCTCAGGGGCACACTGCTTGGCCTCCCAGGCCCTTTGCAGTCGAGGTGGAAGCCGTCTTACCCTCAGAATTTGTGTATTTTCCTTGCACCTAAAATCAGCACCATGTGGATGACGCCAAGGTCTGCTGCCAGCTGGAGCAGTAGCCAGGCTTTTCTCTCTCTTGGCTATAGGGGTCCAGTGCCTGGATTGCTGGGCTCTATTTACCTGATTGTGAAAAAAAGCTTTTGTATGTTGCCGCCATTCTGGAACCTCATGTGGCTGCAAAGGGTGGAGACCTGCTGCTTCCTGGGATTCTCGGTGGCCATCTTTCTTATCTCTCTGTTTCTTCTCAGCAATCAAAGTCTCAGCACTATCTTTACAATCCACAGCTTTACTGGAGTTTTTCTTCTGGCCAAACTCACAGTGTTTTAAATTATCCTTCTGGGCTCTTTGCTTTTGATTTGCAACATAGATCTGGCTAAAAGCCCCCCAAAATAGCCATGCCACAGCCTCAACATTTGACTGCCTTGAAATTTCCTTTGCCAGATTAATCAGTCCATTACCCTTAATCTCAGTCTCAGGCAAAGTCTCTGGGCATGAGCAAAATGCAGACAAAGTTTCTGCCAAGCCATAACACACATCATAGGGAGTCCAACAACCAATATAGTCCTCCTTCCCAGCAGAAACCTCACAAGCCTGGTCTTTACCATCAGGCTTTCTATTAGCCTTCTGGTTTCCTGAGCTCTGACCCGAATCTCCTCTATAGAACAACCTAAGTTGCTCCAGCTCTGTGCATCCAGGTGATATGTCTGAACCTTTCCAAACTCTGCCCACAAGCCATTTCCAAAGCCTCTTGAAAAACATGGTCCAGTATAGTCACAGCAATGACCCCACTCCTCTGTACCAAATTCTGTCTTAGTTACTTTTTACTCATCGCTGAGACAAAATACCTGATGCCCAAAGTTGGGAAAGGAAAGGTTTGTTTCTTACAGTTTTTGGAGGTTTCAGTCCATACTCAGTTGGCTCCAAGGCAGGGTGGCATGGCAGGGCCGCAGTTCAGGGTGGCTGCAAACCACAAGCAGGAACTGGCAAGAGAAAGAGACACACCTTCTTCCTGCCATTACATCACATCCTGGCTCCACCCCCTAGGAGGGTGTAGCACTGATACCATCAATCCAAACACTAAACAATGAACCAGTCACAAATGTACAATGCAAATACATGAGGCAAATACCATGACAAGAGAATAAGTCCAAACCAAACAAAACACAGTAAAGCAAATCAGAACAGGACAATACAAGCAATACAGGAATTCAAAACAAAACAACAAAAAATTAACAATGGCCACAATAATCTCTCCCTTTTCTTGAAAACACCTGACCATAACTTCACACATAAAAGGAATAAAACCAATCAAAACAGAAGAATAAAAGTACTACAGGACTTCAAAACAAGATAATAGGACATCAACAATGGCTACCATAATGTCTCTTATTTTCTTCAAAATAGCTATCCCCCCCAAAAAAATAGCTATCCATAGCTTCACACATAATCTCATTTGACGCAGAAAAAGCACTTCACATTTTTTAACACCCCTTAATGATAGAAATCACTCCACAAACTAAGACTAGAAGGAAACTTTCCTGATATAATCAAGTCCATAGCCACCATAATACTCTAAAATAAGGAAAAAGATTGATACCTAGTCTCAATTTTATTTAACAGTTTTGGATGTCCTAGACAGATAAATTAACCAAGAAAAAAATAAAAGCAATCTAAATTGGAAAGGATGAAGTAAAATGACCACAATTCACAAGCAACAATAACTTATATGCACAACAGCTTAAACATTCACACCAGAAAAAAAAAAAAAGACAACAAATAAATTCAAAACCTATTCCTGGACCTTCATTTGTATAGAGGTTTTTTATTATTAATTATGTAACTTGCTAGTTTTGATTTCTGTAGGTTGTCTAGTTCTTTGGAATTCAGTCCTGATAGGTTGTGTCCTTGTAGGAATTTATCCACTTTTGTATTATTCACTTTTTGAGGTATCACTTCAGAAATTGTATTCTTTTTAATAGTTTCTCTCTGCTGACTTATTTTTCATGTGTTATTTTCTTCATTTCAGCTAGTTATCTTTTTTAATTTTATTGAAAAAAGATAAAACAATTTCATAGCAAAATAATATGAGAATAACAATAATTAATACACTGCATATTGTCATCTTCAAAGTAGTTAGAGCACAAGGTATGATCACAAAAATTCTCAATTCAATATTAGCAAAAACCTTCCTTTTCAATGAACTAAGAGACACTAATAGTATAGCTACCTTGAACTTTTTTCCCTTTTCCCTTCCTTCTTTCCCCTTTCCCCTACTTCCTTTTTCCTTTTAAACAATTACTTCCCATTTCACAATATATCTACTTGATATTCTACACCTTATTTACTCCCTAAATATCTCATTCTAAGGAGACAATACAATGTTGACACATGTAAGTTTGGTTTATTTCACTTAAGAGTATGATCTCAAGTTGCACCCATTTACCTATAAAGTCTCATTTTTATCCTTCTTTATGACTAGGTAGTATTCCATTGTATAAAAATATCATATCTTAAAAAAATATCTTTTTTTGTACATTTCTTGTTTGATTGGCATTTGTATTGTTTCCAGGATTTAGTTATTACAAATTGTGCTGTTATAAACATGGATGCACATATATCACTGTGACATGACATTTTCAATTTTTCTGAGAAAATATCCAGAAGAGGAATAGCTGGCTTGAATAGGACTTCCAATCCTAGTTGTTAAAGGAATCTCCACACTGATTTCCACAGTAGTTGCACCAGTCTACACTCCCACCAACAGTGGAGAAGAGTTCTTTTTTCCCACATCCCCACCAGCATTTTTTATTGATTGATTTCTTGATGATAGCCATTTCAGGACATGGATCTGGGCAATGATTTTTTGGATATAACTCCAAAATCACAGAAAAAAAAGTAAAAATTGATCAATGAATTTACATCACACTAAAAAATTTCAGAGGTCAGGAAAAAATTGAGGAGTAGCAGTCAGCCTCCCTGAGACCCTGAATCCAGGCACTTGGAAAATAAAAGCTTTGCAAAGATAAAAAAATGTATATTTTGGGGACTTGAGAAGGAACTAACAGGAAAATCAGACACTACAAAAAGTTGGAGAAATAGCCCACAATGCAAGGGGGGGAGCAATATAGAGAGAGATAGAAGCTTATCCCAGATCTTAAGAAGAGGACACCATCTCCAGAAATAAAAACTTCCAAGATCAGGAACTCCAATGAAAAAGGTGGACAAAACAGCACTAATCCCAGGAGGAGCCAACGGCTGTTGAGAACAGCAAAAGCAGCATGGACTTTGCTCTGAGTGATTCCTCACACATTGTGAGCAACAACTGGAGAGGAAATCCAGGGAGATGTCCACCATATTGCCAGACAATGTTTAATCAGGCACCAATTAGGAAAGGATTGATTATTTAAAACTGAGACTCAGAACAACCAAAAAACAACTTCACTTCAGAGTCCTCAGAGTAACCTTTCCACAGTGACCTGGTGAGAGATGATCACAGGAGACAGTTACAGGCAAGGAACAGGCTAAACACAGACCCTCTTAGAAGTTTAAACTCAGGTCAGGAAGGATAAGAGCCTGACCCTCCATGGTGAGAAGCCAGACCTAACTTAACTAACTCTGAAATGGTTGGGTCTGAAAGTGCTGGCAGTAAGTACAGAAGCTACTTAAACTCTTGCTCTGCTGACTACGTCCAACACAGGTCAGAGGTCTGATTACTTTCCCTATTTACCAATGTGAGCAAGTACAAACCTGAGCTTAGATAGTTACTTACCACAGCCTGGGTAAATAGACAGAAAATGGTCCAGAATGGGGGTGGGGAACCTCACAAACCCACAAGCTACGAAACTGTGGAGAGGAGAATATGCCTTGCTGGACACCAAAACTATGGATCCTGGAATGAAACCACTGATTCAAATACAAGAAGTTTATTTTCTTTTTGGACCCATTTTTTTCCCCTCTTTCTTCTTCATTGGTTTTGGGGCAGTTGTGGAATTTTCATTTCTTTCTCATCTTTTTTTTCCTTCTAATTTTTTTTCATTTTCCTTTTTTTGTCCCTTTTTTCCTTTATCTTCTTTGTCTTTTCTATTTCTTTTATCTAGAATAGATAAGAATAGAATTCTTTATTTCACTTAATAGAACACTTTATCTCACTTTTCTCCCTTCTCTTTCATTTGTTTAATTTTTCTTCTTTCATTACCTGTTCTTCATTCACTCTATGCATACCAGACTAAGCATTGTTTTACTAATCTTTAGATGGTTAGTTAAATTTATGTTATGACAGCTAAATTCTTTTCTACTGTTAGTAGAGGGATAATTGTACAATTTAGTAGATATTGTGTCAATATTTAGTTTGTTTTAATATTTATACTATAACTATAGTTCTCTATGATTAAGGATAGTACAGTGTTGGCTCTTATGGTATGTTGATATCCAATTTACCTTTGATGATATTATTGTTGCTGATTTACTTACTATTGCCACAGTAGAATAGCTATTGATATTAACAGATTTTGTATGCATGCCAATATCTAATTTACCTTTGGATCATTAACAATACTGCATCTCATTTCCAGAGTCCTGGGTATTGAGTCAATTATACTGTACCCTCCCTCCCAAATTAATGCAGGTAGTTGGATCTTTGGACAAAAGCAAAGACCCATAGTTAGCTTTATCCAGTGTTCTTCACTGAAAAGTTGAGACTAACTCCTTCCATACTAGCAATAGTCTTCTCACTATAAGCACCCACAAAACTCAGCACAAAACAAAATAAAATAGAAACATGAGATGACAAGGTAATAAAATGCTTCCAAAAACTCTCAGCCCCCTCAATTCATGAGGTACTGAGGGGAAGAAATCAAAAGCCACCCAGCCAAGTTATTTGAAAGAATAACAGAGAAGATTTTAAAAATGATGAATTAGGTACTTGGAAATCACAAAGAAGATATAATTGAAAAATAATGGATATAATAAACAAAATGATCAAGGAATTTACAGAAGTCACTAATAAAAAACTAGCTGAGCTAAAAAAATGTTGCAAAATATGAATGACCAATTTGATTACATGACAAGGTTCCAAAGAAAAATCCAGGAGATTAAAAACTCTATTGAAAGTATAAGAAGCAGAAGCTACTAATAAGAGGACAGAATGTCAGAACTGTAAGATAGGGTTATTATCAGAGACCAATTATTCAGAGATACCTTTAAAACAAAAAAAGAACAAGAGAAATGGATCCAACAGCTGCTAGATAATGAAAAGAAAACTAAAATTAATTGGAATTAGTGAAAAATCAGAAGACAGAAAAATTAAAAATCCTGTTTACAGAATTAAGAGCAGAAAAGTTTCCAAATAGAGGGAAAAAATTGAACATACAGATAAGTGAATCATCTAGAACCCCAAATCGCCACAGTCTTCTCTACAACACATCATAGTCAAAATCCCAGAAGTCAAACACAGAAATATACTCTCAAAAGCTGTTAGAGAAAAGAAGCAACATATAAAGGTAAACCCATTAGGCTTACAGAGAACTTCTCAACACAGACTTTAAAGGCTGGGAAATCTTGAAATATTTCAAGTCCTAAAAGAACACAACTTTCAACCCAGACTTATATATCCTGCAAAACTATTTAAAACTTGACAGAGAAACAAGCATTTCCATGACAAAGAGCATCTTAAGAAATTTAGGATCACCAAACCAGGATCCCACTAAATGTTCTTAAAGATATCCTAGAAAAAGACTTTGAAGCCAACAATGTAAAAAAAAAGTCTAAAATAGTGAATATAATAAGCACAGTGAGCAGTTAAGAAAAAGGAGGGGTGGTCAGCAACAAGAAAATAATGCAATGACAAAAATAAGTCAATATCGGTGGGGACCACAAAGTATAAACTGACTTTCCCTTCCCTTTTGGGCCTACTTTGGAAGGCAGAAATGCAGCTTTCTCCCAGGCAGTGAGCTCACAGAGCAGGATGCAGTCTGCCGAGAACAACACAGGAAGATGTGAGGATGAATCTAAACTTGTTTCCTTTATGGTGTTAAACTTGCTCATTCAACCACTACTTCTGTGCTGTTCCAAGAAAAGCACAGTAGCCCTCCTCCTGCGTGGGCTGAGTAAAATTGTGGCTAGCTGGAGGTACTGGTTCTTTGTCCCCAGAGGACATAGATCATCCCAGATCCCTGTCGCACCTATCTATTTTGTCTCTTTCTCTTTCCTTCTTTCTATCATGCACTGTAACCTTGGCAGAAGACTGGGGACTCACTGCTGGCATCTATGATAACTGGCTCCATGAAAAGGGTCACTAATAAATAACTCTCAATGTGAATAGTCCTAATTCCCCAGTGAAAAGACACAGATTGGCAGAGTAGATCAAGAAACAAAACTCAACAATGTGCTATATGCAAGAAACACAATCCAGAAAGAAATGTGCAGATTAAGATCAAAGGATGAAAAACAATATTCCATGCAACAGGAACCCAGAAAAAGGTAGGAGTAGCTATCCTTAATTTTAGACAAAATGGACTTCAAGACAAAACTGATCAGAAGAAGCATTAAGGAAGCAATTCAACAGGAAGAGTTGATAGTATAGACACATAGACATACATGCATTGAACACTAACTTGCTCAACTTTATGAAGCATACTATGGGACGTAAAAGATCAGACAAACAGCAACATAATTATAGTGGGGGACCTCAACAGCCAGATCCATTACACAAAAAATCAACAATGAAATACCGAGATGATCCAAAACTTCAAACAAATGAATTTAACCGATACCTGTAGAGTGCTCCATCCAACAGAGGAACACATATTCTCAGCAGCACATGAGATGTTCTCCAAAACTGACAACATTCTGGCTTTAAACCATGCTTACATATATGGAAAAATAATCCAAATTTTACCATTCATATTATCAAATCATAGTGCAATGAAAGTAGAAGTCAAGATCAAAAGAAACCACAGAAAATTAAACAATATCGTCTTGAATAATCAATGGTTCACAGAAGAAATCGAAGATAATATTAGAAAGTTTTGAGAAATAAACAATAATGTCATTACAGCATATGTGTCACCAGAACATATGTGTCACAACGATAACAATCCTGAAGTAAGTGGATAGCTGTGAATGCCCACAGAAAAACAGAGCAAGTTCAAATAAATAATCTAATGTTGCACTCCAAGGTCACAGAAAAATGAGAATAATCCAAATCCAAAATTAGTACAAGGAATAAAATTATAAATATCAGAACATAAATCAGTGACATTGAGACTTTAAATATTACAAGCAATCAACAAATCAAAGAGCTGGTTCTTTGAAAGAAAAAACAGACAAATTCCTATTCAGTCATATCAAAATAAGGAGAGAAAAGATCCAAACCAATCCAATCAGATACAAAAAAGGCAAAATCACAGCAGACATTGCTGAAATTCAGAAGATAATTAGCAATTATTTTGAGAATCTGTATTTTAATAAATTGGAGAACTTAGAAGAAATAAGTTCCTACATGCATATGAATGACCAAAACTGTACTAAGAAAATTTAAATACCTTAAAATCCAATAACAGACAATGAAATTGAAGTAATGAAAAACTACCAACTAAGAAAACTCCAAGTCCCAATGAATTGACTGCCAAATTCTCTAAGAATCTAATGCCAATACTCTTTAAATCCTTTAGTGAAATTTAAAGGCAAGGGATAGTCCCAAAGTGACTCCTAGAAGATAGCATTATCCTTATTCTAAAACCAAGAAAGGACTCAACTAAAAAAGAGAAGCACAGGCCAATCTCGTCAAAGAACATAAACACAAAAGTCCTTAATAAGATACAAGAAAACAGGATGCATCAAACCATCAAAAAAAATCATGTATCATGGATAAGTAGGATCCGTCCCAGCGATGCAGAGATGGTTCAATATATGTAATACAACATAAATAGAAGCAAGGATAAAAAACACATTATCATCTCAACTGATGAATAAAAAGCTTTTCAAAATCTAACATCCATTCATGACAAAAACCTGGAAAAAATAGTAATAAAGGACCTTATATCAATCTGATATAAGCTATTTATGACAAACCATGTACGTATTATACAGGGAAAGCTTTCCCGTTAAAATCAGAAAAAAGACAAGGATGTCTACTGTCACCATTCTCATTCAACCCAGTTCTTCAAATATTAGCCAGAGAAATCTAGCAAGAGAAACAATTAAAAGAGATATGTGTAAGAAAGACAGAAGTCAAATTATTATTATTTTCAGATGATATGATTGAAAGAGCTTTGCCCTAAAATATTTAAACTGCCGTGGGAGGCAGAACCAAGTAGCATGTTAGCCTTGAGGTCGCCTCCTTCCCTGTGACAACTTCCTTTCCCAGTGGCGCAGAAAGGGGTCCCAATCAGTAACTTGTACATCATCAATGCCCACTCCAAGCACTACCCCCAGTCAAAGGTTATATGTGTATCCTTTACCACATGTTCCGGTCAGAGAATGCCAGGCTGTCTATAGTCGTGGACTTCTCTCCACATCCTTGGAATAAAGGTTATATTTATTTTATATCTTCTTTCTTATTGTGCCGAAAACCCAGCAGAATGGTGCTGTGACTCAGATGGCAGAGAATGTCAGCTCCAGTTGGCTAGCCCTGCCTATGAACCACTGTGTTTTCCTCCAGGCTAATCCGCACACAACACCAGTCCTCCTCACTCATCAAAGGTGAGCTACCGCGCAGGGCTTTCTGTTTCTGTTTCTAAATCCACAAGCTTGTGGTCAGAAACCCTATCCTTGCTGTCCCGTGGACATAGATGGCAGTTTTCACATCAGGCCATACAGCCTGAGGCAAAACTGTTCTTTTGTTCCTTGGTGACCCGCCCGAAATCTTCCGGTGATGGCCAGGAGAATGGGTGTTGGTACCATTCTGTCTCACACTTTCAAATTAGGTGATGACCCCTTTTGATAGATTTTCAGTCGATACATCTGTTTTCTGTTTGTCCAGTCTGTTTATACTGTACAGATCGTCTGTCTATGTTTGTCCATTTGCCTGCTCTGTAAACAGCTGTTCCTTTTATTTGAGCTCAAAAATAATTTTTTTCCTCCTCTTTTACATTTTCAGATCATTTAACCAAGGTTTATTTGGGTTATACATTTAAAAAGCATGCTTCTACTTTAATTACCAGCTGATTAAAATGTTAAAATTGGTTAAACAAAATCCCTTGGGGTGAGGAGACATTGGACAGGACTTCAATTGATACATAAGAAAGTGGCCACCTGGTAATTTTAAAACCAGCTCTTATTTATTAGTCGGAGGCCCCAATAATCTCCATAACCTTATTGGAAACACCCCAACTAAAGTTCATATAGCTGAGACAATTCATTGTTGCTGATCTGATGGTATATTTATGCCTTCAAATGTAAAGTTGAGATTTGCTTATGATAACAACTGTTTTCTTTCAGATCCAGACATTTGCCTTTTCCTTGTGCTCCAGCCAGGAGATTCAGGTCAGACCAACACGAGGTCACCAGTCAAATAATATGTTATACTTAGAGATGCTTAAATAGTGAGCAGTCCAAACAATGTCACAAATTTCTTCAGTGCTCAAATGTTAAAGACACCCATGGTTAATACAAAATAATAGTTCCATTTAATGTTCTATGTTAAGCTTACTGCCTCTACTGCACTGTACTGTTATCAATCTTGTAGATGTTCAGAATTAAGAGATAATTATAAATTCCTTTTGGATTCCTTTTGCTGGGATCCACCAGATATTTTCCAGAAAAAGGTTATATGATGCATATTGGGGCCATAATTAACTACATTCAACAAGCCTTAAATGACACTGCAGCTGATCTCTCTCTCCTAAATAAAAAGGTAAAATTAATAAAACAGGCCATCCTCCAAAATCAGATGGCATTAGACATTCTAACATCACAGGAGGTATTTACACAATTGTAAAGCCTAAATGTGTGTATGACAAGTAAATGACACGTCAATGTCTAAAATTCCCTGGACCTTATCCTTATCCTCCTTATGGAAAGCCATTACTAAAATTATACTCATAAATACCCTGTTGATTCTATTATTTGACTCCTGAATACTTAATTGATCATTTGCCTTTGTCTCCTTTAGACTTAAAGCTGTACATCTACGCAAGATAAAACCAGATGTCTTGTGACTGTGGAGGAGACAGATACCTTTCTCTGTGGGCCAGATCCCAAGACAAAAGGCTCAACTGGGACTCAAACCCCACAGGGAGGCCTTCTTAATGTGGCTTTTCATGTTTTCAACAACAGAGATAAAAATCAAAAGAAAAAATAACAATATGATCTTTTAGCGGTGACACTTGGAGCTCTGAGACAGGTAAACCGAGACAGGGTGGAGCTGCCTGAGCCCCTCCCGGACATGCTTCAAGTGCAACAAAAAAGGACACTGGGCAAGAGAGTGCCCCAACCCCGATGTGCCTCTGGGGCCTTGCCCCTATTGCAATCTCAAGGGCCATTGGAAGAGTGACTGTCCTAGCTGCCAGAGACTGGGTAAGCCATCCTCTAACTCCTTGCCCTCACAGGAGATCTTATCACCACTGGATTCATCACTGACTGATCTACTTGGACCTGTTACTGAAGACTGATGGGGCTCAGGGTCCACAGACCCCATTGAGGTATCCTTCTCAGAGCCCTAAGTCCCACTGGAGGTCTCAGGTAAGACATTCTCTGTACTTGTGGACATAGAGGCTATATATAGGGTTCTTCCTGAATTTTCAGGCCAGATAAAAGAGGTAAAATTCTTGAAGACAGGGGCAAGCAAGGACTTTCTGAACAGAAAGAAATAATTCCGAGAATCAACAAATAGGATCATATAAAATTTAAAAATTTCTGCATAGGAAATTAAGTAACCAACAGAGTGAAAAGACAACCTATGGAATGAAGAAAAGATTTTGTTAACTATTTTTCAGACAAAAGACTGCTATCAAGAATGCATAAAGAACTCAAAAAAATTAGACCTGCACAATTGAAGACTAATCAAAAAATAGGCAGCTGAATTGAATGGACACTTCTCAGAAGTACAGTCTGGATATGGGGTACACATATTTAATCCCAGCCTTTTGGAGGCTGAGGCAGGAGGATCACTGTGAACTTGAGACCAGCCTGGCCACATAGTGAATTCAAAATCTAGGGCCAGGGGTTTATCTCAGCAGCATAAGTGCTTGCTTGGCAAACACAAGGTCCACCTAACAATGACTTTTTTAAAAGTATAAATGGCCAGTAAATACACACAAAAAATGTTCATATATCTGGCTATTAGAGAAATGCAAATTAAAATAACACTAAGATTTTATTTTACCCTTAAAATAATGGAAATCATGAAGAAATCAAATAATAGCAAATGCTGGTAAATCCATGGGGAAGAATATCTCTACATCATTGATGAGAATGTAAGCTAGTATAACCATTATGGAACCCCATTAAAAAATTCTTCAAAAAACTAAAACTAGAAATTCCATTTGACCCAACTATTTTCCTTTTAAGTATTTTCCCCAAAGAGTCAAAGCTATCATCATACAGTGATACATGGATATCCATGATTATAGAAACACAATTCATAATAGCTAAATCTTGGAGGCAGCTTGTATATCCATCAACAGCTGAATGGATAACAAATATAGTATTTATACACAATGATGTACTACTCTCTCATAAAGAAGGATAAACTTGAGTCATTTGTAGAAAAATGGATACACTTGGAGACCACAATGCTAAGCAAAATAAACCAGACATACAAGTTTAAATATCATGTTTTCTCTTATACAAGAAATCCAAAATACAAATAAAGAAGAAAATAACAATAGATAATAAGAAGTAGGGAGATAGTCTTTTTCAAATGGAAATGGGACCAACAGATGGAAGAAGGTGGGAATGAAGGGAGGAAAAGGGGATGAGAAAAGAATTTGGATGTTATGTATGTAAACCAACTGGAATGTGATCATTATGTACTAAAAGCTTGCACTAATAAAAAAATAAAAATCAGGGAAAAAACTAAAATGTTTCTACACAATGAAAGAAACAATCAGCAGAATGAAAAGACATTCTACAAAATAAAAGAAAATATTTATAAGCTATTAATCTGATAAGATATTAACAACTAAAATATATAAGGAATTTAAATAAGAACAGCAAAAAAAAGAAATCAGACTTTTAAATGGGCAAATGTCCTCAATAGTTATTTCCCCAAAAATATCAAATGACCAACAAGTACATAAAAAGGTTCAACATCATTAATTTTCAGAGGAATGCAAATTAAAACCACAATAAGATATCATCTTATCCCACTTACAATGTCGATTATCAAAAAGATAAAAAAATAACAACGGTTGACAAGGATGTAGAGAAACAGAAAATCTCTTACACTTTTGTAGGAATTTAAATTAGTCAACTATTATGGAAAACAGAATGGCATTTCCTCAAAAAAAAACCACCTAGAAATAGAACTACCATATGATCCAGCAATCTCACTTGGGTGTATATCCAAAGGAAATGAAATCAGTATGTTGAAAAGACATCTGCAGTCTATGTTTATTGCAGGACTACTCACAGTAGATGAGATATGGAATCAACCTAGGTTTATACACACAATAGAATATGATTCAGACAGAAAAAGAACAAAATTCTGTCAAATGCAACAATATGGAGGCAACTAGAAGATGTTGTGTGAAGAAAAATAAGGAAGGCACATAAAGACGCATGCTGCATGTTCTCATTTATATGTAGAAGGTAAATACATTGATTTCATACAACAAGAGTAGAATAGTAGTTACTAAAGGGTAAACCTTAGAGAAAGGGTAGTTAATCAGTACAAGGATATAGATGAGTAGGAGGAATCACTTGTAATGTTCTACAGCACAATAGAATAATAATGGTTGACAATTAACTGCATATTGCAAAAAAGCGAGTAGACCAGATTGTTTACAGATTTTTAGAGTACAGTGTAATATTTTAATGCATGTGTACAGTGTGTAATGATTACAACAGGGCAAAAGGGCAGCTGACATATCTATCACCTCAGACATTGTGTGTGTGTGTGTGTGTGTGTGTGTGTGTGTTGGGAATAGTCAAATCTATAAAATTACTATGTCATCCAGACAACCTCAGCAGTCAATAGCAGTGTTGACTGCCCCTTCCTTGCACTAGGAAGACCTTAGCAGCTGAGTGAAGTGTCACCTACCCCTCTCCCTCATTCAGACAACCCCAGCAGCTGGTGAGAGTGTTGACTGACCCTCCCACTCAGTAAAAGACCTCAGCAGCCAATAGGAGTGTTGATTGCACCTCCCCCACAACCGGAAAACCTTGGCAGCCCACAAGATCATCAGTGACCCCATCGTCACCTGCAGTATTTTGGTGGGCCAGTGGGAGCCTCTGCAACCCTTTCCTCCAACCTAGAGGACCTCATCTGACCAGCAAGAGTGTTGTGAGTCCCCCCACAAGAAAGGACCTCAGTGGGTCTTCAAGGGCCTCTGCAAACCCTCCTCCCACATGGAGGACTTTGGCAGGCCAGTAAGAGTATGGTTGAGCACTTTTTCCATACAGAGAACCCCAGATGGGCTGGCAAGAGTGCCAGTGAGACTTTCCCCACCCCCAGAGGAACCCAGCTAGGGCTGTGAGACCCCCAGTGACACAGTGTAGTTACAGCTGGAGCACACACCATGAAGATGTGGATCTGGCAGTGTGGAACAGTCCAGAGCCACAGTAACAATATGAGCTAAGGGTTGGTTCACTTCAATATCCCTAAGCTAGTTAGCCTAGAAAGAATATAAGACTCACCCAATTGGTCCCTCAGGAGGAATTCAGGTGCCTGAACCCTCCCCTCTGCTACAGGACCTAGCAAATGGGTGAACATCAAGCCACAGAGTAGGGCCCTAAAACACACATGATGGACAGTTAAAACTAGCAGAGTTGAAAAAGACCAAAATATTAACCGAGAGGTGAGAATGACAAGACAAAAAGCAAAATGCAATCTCAAACACCAACCCATCTGGAACAAGCATAGGCGACAATAAAATAGAACATATGGGAAGTCACACACCTGAAATTTCTGAAAAGATAAAAAGTGACGTAAATAAACAAATCCATGAGGCTATAGTGGAAATCGGATCAGAAATAATCTCTTAGGTAAAGGAAGAGATGACAACCTTAATGAAGGAGTTGCCCAATGTAGCTAGAGAACACACATATAAAAAGAGTATAGGAGCATGGGAAAATGATAGAAACCTTGAATGAACAATATAGGAAAGAAATATAATGCATGAAACAGATTCAAAGAGATACCCAGGAAATTAAAGTTTCCATTGAAAGATGGCAAAACCACTTGAGTGAAATGGAAGATAGACTCTCAGACTTTGAAGACAAGATCAAAGCTAGTGATCATGAAAGGAAAGAATGCTTTAAAATAACAGGGGACCATAAAATAGCAATTCAACAGCTTCAAGATGATAAAAAGAAAAACAATATAAGCTGATAAGTGTCAATGAAAATGCAGGAGTCAACACAAATGACATTAAAAAAAAAAACTATTTACAGAAGTAATAGCAGAAAATTTCCCAAGCATGGGAACAGAATCTGATATACAGATAAGTGAGGCATATAGAACTCCAATTATCCATAACAAAAATAAATCTACACCATATATATAATAATAGAGACCCCAGAAATTTGGAATAAAAACAGAATATTAAAAGCTGTTAGAAAAATCAAACAGATCAGCTATAAAGGAAAGCCTATTAGAATCACTGCCAGCTTCTCAACACAAACCTTCAAGTCAAAAAAGCTTGTAATGACGTATTTCAAACCCTGAAAGAAAACAGCTTTCAACCCAGATTGATTTACCCTGCAAAACTATCTCTTAAAATTAATGGATAAATAAGATACTTCCATGACAAAGACTGAAGAAATTCATGTCCATGAAACCAACCCTAGAAAGAGTACTCAAAGATATTCTAGATAGAGATAAAAATGATCACAATTCCCAGAACAACAACAGAAAGAAACCACCAAGCAGGGCAAGCAGTTAAACAAAAAGGAAAAGCAGGGAACCAACAACAGGAAAGCTACATGACAAAGATAAGCCAATGCATATCAGTTATAACTATGAATATAAATGGCCTAAGTTCACCAATTAAAAGAAATACATGGGCATAATGGATGAAGAAACAAGATCTAACAATATGCTGTATACAAGAAACACATATAACTCAAAAAGAAACTCATAGATTGAAAGCAAATGGATGGAAAACAATATTCCATGCCACACATACTCAGAAAAAAAACAGTGGTATCTATTCTGTTTACACATAATTCAAAAATGATCAAAAGAGAAAAAGAAGGTCACTACCTACTCATTAGAGGAAAAATTCAAGAGGAAGAGATAACAACCATAAATATATATGCACCAAATAGGGGAACATCCAACCATATAAGACAAATACTAATGCACATAAAAAATCAAATATGCAATAATACAATTGTAGTGGGGGCCCTAATACCCCATTGTCAAAAAGAGCTATCTACACAAAAAGTCAGCAAAGAAATGACAGAACTGAATCAAACTTGTGAAAAAAAAGGACTTCTAGATGTTTACTGTATTCTACCCAAAAACATCAGAATACACATTCTTCTAGCTTCATGTGGGCTCCAAAATGGACTGTATACTAGCCCATAGGACATGCTCAAGTAAATACAAAGGAATTGAAAATATCCCATACATATTATCTAACCATAATGCACTGAAATTGGAAATTAATGGCAAAAGAAAAGGCAAAAACTAAATAAATACATGGAAATTAAATAACACCCTCCTGAACAACCAATTGGTCATAAATGAAGTTGAAGAAGAAATTAAAAAGTATCTACAATTAAATGAAAATGCAAGTACGACATAATAAAACTTGTGGGATGCAATGAAAGCATTCCTAAGACAGAAATATATAGAAATGAATTCTCACATCAGGAAAACAGAATGAGCACAAATAAACAACTTAACGCTGCACCTCAAGCTTCTAGAAAAAGAAGAGCAAATCAAGACCAAAGCTCATGGAAGGGAGGAAATTATAAAAATCAGAGCAGTAATTAATGCAATTGAGAATAAGAAAACAATACAAAGAATTAATGAATTTGAAGAGTTGTTTCATTGAAAGAATAAACAAAATTGATAAACCCCTAGCAAAATTTATCAAGAAAAGGGAAGAAAAAGCTCAAATTCATGCAATGAGGAATGAAAAGGGTGAAATTACTACAGATCCTATTGAAATTAAGAAGATCATCAATACTTACTTCAAAAATCTTTACACACATAGGCTAGAAATACAGAAAAAATGGACAGATTCCTAGAAATATATGAATTACCAAAGCTGAATCAAGATGATATAAAAATTTTGAATAAACCACTAACAATTAATGAATTTGAAAATATAACTAAAAACTTACCAAAAAAGAAAATCCCAGGTTCTGATGGATTCACAGCTGAATTCAACAAAATATTTAGAGAAGATTTAATGCCAATATTCCTCCAACTCTTTAATGAAATTGAAAGGGAAGAAATTCTTCCAAACTCACTCTTGGAGGCAAGTATTAATCCAATACCTAAACCAGAGAAAGACTCAACCAAAAAGAAGAACAACAGGCCAATCTCCCTACTGAATATAAATGCAAAATTTCTCACTAAAATACTAACAAACAGAATGCACCAAAACATCAAGAAGATTATACACCATACCCAAGTGGGGTTTATCTCAGAAATACAAGGATGGTTCAACATGTGCAAATCAATATATGTAAAACACCACATCAATTGAGCCAAAAGCAAAAATCACATGATATCTCAATATATGCAGAAAAAGCTTTCTATAGAGTCCAACACTCATTCATGATTTAAAAAAAACCCTAAAGAAAATCGGACTATATAGTCTCTAATTCAATCTGATAAAAGCCATCTAGGACAAACCAACAGCCAACATCATACTAAATGGACAAAAACTGAAAGCTTTCACTATAAAATCAGGCACAAGACAAGGATGTCCACTATCACCACACCTATTTATTTCAGTTCTGTAAAAAAATAGCCAAAGCAATTAGACAAGAGAGAAAACAAGAATAAAAATAGGAAAGGAAGAAGTTAAACTATCATTATTTGCAGATGACATGATACTCTACACAGAAGAATCTCAAAACTCCACTGAAAGACTTCTAGATGTAGGAACAAATTCAGTAATGTAACTGGATACAAAGTCAGCACTCAAAAACCAATAGGATTCCTGTACACAAACAATAAACTCACAAGGAGAAAAATAAGGAAATGGCACCCTTCACAATAGCATCCAAAAAATGAAATACTTAGGAATCAATCTAACAACAGAAGTAGAAGATCTATATATTGAAAATTACAGTACTCTGAAAAAGTAATTAAAGAGGATCTTAGAAAACAGAAATATATTACTTGCTCATGAGTAGGAAAAACCAACATTGTGAAAATGGCCATATTCCCAAAACTGTTACACAAATTTAATGGAATCCCAATCAAAATATCATTAGCACATATGGAAGTTCTAATGAAAATATTCCTAAAATTCACTTGGAAACAAAAGAGACCTAGAATAGCAAAGGCAATCTGGACAACAGAGGCAAGACATGAGCCATCATAGTCCCTGACTTATAATGGTATGATGAGATCCCAGTTGTTCATTCTTTGAGGTACTTTTTGTGCAATTTGCATTTTGTCCATGAACTCTTTGGCTACTCTTTATGTTTTCAAGATTTATACCTACCTTGTCTTCCAGGAGATTTAGGGTTTCTGTTTTAATATTTAGATCTTTGGTGAATTTTGACTTTAGTGCATGGTGATAGACATAGGTCTGGTTACGGTCTTCAGCATGTGGAGAATAAATTTTTCCAGCACTATTTATTAAAGAGGCTTTTTCCAGTGAACATGTTTGACCCTTTTGTCAAAGATAAGGTGGCTGAGTGTGTTTGCATTTCTTTCTTTCTTCTTTCTTTCTTTCTTTCTTTCTTTCTTTCTTTCTTTCTTTCTTTCTTTCTTTTTCTTTCTTTCTTTTTCTGGTGCCAGGGATCAAACTCACGACCTCACGTTTGCCAAGTGGCTGAGCCCCTGGCTGAGTGTGTTTGTAGTTGCGTCTACATCTCCTAATCTGTTCCAGTGGTCCTCAGGTCTGGTTTGTTTGTTTGTTTGTTTTGTTTTGTTTTTGCTAGTATCACGCTGATTTTATCACATTATAAGTAAGGGACCAAAGAGTTCATGGACAAAATGCAAATTGCACAAAAAGTACTTCAAAGAATGTGTTTTCATTGTCTGATTGATTACTTTTTCATGCCTAAATCTTGTAATCTGAGCAACTACTTTCAAGATAACAACATGCAATATATTAACTAGTGTTAATTTCCTGTATTTTTAAGAAAATTCTGTGTTGCTCTTATCCTTGTTTTGTTTTTAAGCTAAAAAAATTACTATATGCCAATTAAAAATAAAAATATATTTGCCCAGGCCTGGTGCCAAATGCCTATAATTCCAGTGCTCAGGAAGCCAAAGCAGGAGGGTCACTGTGAGCTTGAGGCCAGCGTGGGCTACAAAGTTAGTTCAGGCATAGCCTGAACTGCACAGTGAAATCCTATGTCAAAAAGACCAAAAAAATTTAATGAATTAAATAAAATTTTATATATGTATGAAAATCTGTGATCTTTTTGAGAAACTGTTGAAAATTGTAGACTTTTAGATTCCTGCCAAAAGCAGAAAATCCTTAGATGTTGCATCAAAGAATACCCGTGATAGGGAGATCCATAGGTAAGAATTACTAATGTAGGTCAAGGTTTATTCCTACATTATCTTTATCTTTTAAAGATAAGAAAAATAAAGAACACAAATTACTTATCCAAGACCTTAAGGCTCAACATCAACAAAGCCTGCATTAGACTGGGTGTCCAGATTCTTGGTCTAGTGCCTTTTCTCCTCCTCATAGAAACAACCTACGTTTATATAATAAACAAGACATATGTTTTTTATTGGCGGGTGCTGAATTACTACTAAAAATTGAACAGAAAGTGGAACTGCAGTTTAGTTGCAACAAGGCCTCAGTAGACAGTGTGAGGTGCTCCAGAGCTGGGATGGCCAGTGCATAGTCATCCTGAGTTGGACAGAGAATAGAAGGTGAGATGAGTGGCCCGGCCCCTCATCCCCCGCCCATTCACTCACTGACTAGTCAATAGATGGGGAGACTCAGAAAGCAAGTGACCTTTGCCTGGGATGAATTCCTCAGGAACTCAGCTGAGAGCCACCAGCTGCTGATGCTTCAAGTAGGATAGTAGAATGAGTACCTGGGTCTTGGAAAAGGCTGAGGAGGAGGCTCAGCTCAGGATACATCACTTCCGCTACAGTAGGTGTGGGAATGCCCCTTATTCTTTCTCAAATAATCCTCAAATTTTTTTAAAGTAACACTTCCTCCCTCTACTTTCCATTTCTTAAGAACTAAAATCAGCCTGTACATCCCCAGGAGCAGAAAGAATGCCACTCTGATGTCCTAAGCATACGTGAGCAAGACTGAGGACTCCTAAACATTGTTATAACAGTTGACTTTGTCAAAACTGGGGAGTTTATTTCTGAAAACACTCTCTAGAGTATCCCAAGAGTAATGAGATGGAATTGATTGAGCAATACACTGTTTCACATTATAGTTTTTCCATTTATCATACAAATTATAATGAATACTTATTTCTTGATTTACATTTTTGCCTTCATGCAATTTTCAGTTCCTGCCATGTTTACATGCACCATCTGGAAGACCTAATGAGCCAAGGAACACCAGAAATTATAACTTGCTTTGACTAAATCTAAAAGAATTTTACTGGCAATAAAATAATTTTAATTTTGATTTTTTTCTTTTAAAATTTCAAGGATATTAAAACATAAATTTCATTTACTATTGATATCCAAAGCTAATTTTAATACAATAAACCTGAGGGCATCGGGCATTCCTGATCAATGCAGACTAATTTAATCATTATAGCACTAGTCTCAGGATAGAAAGTCTCTTCTGACATTGTAATCCTTAACAATTATTACCTGTCCTATGCACAAATGTCACAGTGGTCTCAGTGGGCATACAAGAGAACACTCAAGAATGCTAAATAGGATCGAGTTTAAAAACTTGGACTCAGGTCTCCCATAGCCTTAGTGCACCTCTGGTACTTAAATTGGTATGACTCTAGGCAGGTTATGTATCCTTTTTAGAGATCAGGTACCTTGTATATAAAACATGGATAATATTAAGAACTACATAATGAGGTTATTGTGAAAATTTAAAAAAACAATATAAGCAAATTATATTGAACTATTAGGACCTGGCATTGAAGAACTTGTTATAGCTTGTATCTAGATTCCCCCCACCCACCCAAGCTTCATGTAGTCAGTCATAGGTGGGGCTTTTCAGAGATGTCTGGATCTAGGGTGTGTGATGCTGGGATTAAATTATGCAATGCTGGGGCTGAGGGGGTGTGATTACTAAATTAGACCACTGATGGGTTAAGAATAGTTCTGGGTGTGAATAATGGGAAGGCCCACTCTGAGTGATGAACACACCACCCACAAGGTGGGAAGGGATAAAACGAGAGCCTTTTACCTGGCTCTTGCTGCATTCTGCTCACCATGACCCGTTTCTCCTCTGCCATGCTATCCTGCTTTGGCACCAGCCAACTATAAACTGAAACCTCTGCAAACTGTGAGTCAAATAAATCTTTCCTCCTTTAATTTTGGGTATTTCCTCTTTTATTGTTGGATATTTTGTCTCAATGGTGAGGAAAATAACTAAGACAGAAGTGCTCAGGAAAGATTTAGTAGTTTTTTCCTGTTTTAGAGAGTTCACCAAAAAATAAATAAGTAAAAATAATAGATTGATCTTACAAATACAATTTGGTCTCTCTTAGATCAAAGTTGCCCTAGTTGAGGATAATTAAGGATGACATGGATGAGTCAAATATACCCATAATTAAATCAAGGTACTAGTTTCACACCCCTTCCCCTTTTCACATGGGCAAGCAAATCTGTTTAGGCTGCCTTGACCCTGTTGGGTCTCACCAGCATTGTTCTCTTAGATCACAGCCCATGCAGCAGCTGCTAAACCAGTAGTAGTGTCTAATGAGCACAAATCGTTCATTGCCAAATGCAAAGTGCATAGTGAAATGGATAGTAATATCATTGATGTAAGGAAATGGAAACACTTAGGAAAGAGGTATGGGTTTCAATGCTTCAGCAAATTAATATGTTCTAGAAATCAGAGCAACTCACAAGTGTGACTCTTGGCAGATTCCATATCCTTCTCAGAAGTGTGGTTTTATCAGACTCCAAATGTTCATTTCCATCACAAATTGCTGAAGGTCATGGGTTTCAGAAACTGTCTCATTCCTTTCTTAGAAGATTTAGCAACTATTTTCTGACATCTAAGATTCATAAACAATAAAGACCTCTCTCGTTTCCAGAAGCTAGCATCCCTAATTATGACATTTCTAAGAAAGGCTAAAAATGAGGCAAATCCTAGTAAGATAATGGGGAAGACTGTGAAAATTCCTAGGATAAAATGTCTCCAGTATCTTTCACAAAATATATCAAGTCTACCTCTTCAAAACGCAAAAAAGTTCCAGACTGATGCCAAAAGTGTTCATTTCATCACTGTGATATAATTTATCATCTCCTAGAAATAAAGCTTTAAAATAAATATAAAAGTGTAAAAATTGTTTTATAAAAACTGCCCTAATGACAAAGGCTCAGAAAAACCTATATCTTATTTTACTCCTTAGTTAATTGAATAGTTATTATATCCAGGGTACCATATCAAAAGCCTATAAGCATTATTCCATTTGTCTCATCATCTATGATATAAATCTCATTTTTCAGAGACTGGAAACTGAGAAGCAGAATGAAACACAGAAAATGCAAATATTCACCCATAGAAAAGAACAGTTGTCTGTCAATATTTGTTATCATCTTATATCAGTAATAAACCTCTGAGTTTTGCTGAGGCATATAGCCACCTGACTAAAGATAGTTCCCAACCTGTTTATATGGCCATTGTCTTAATCAGCTTGAGCTGCTGTAACAAAATACTATACCCCAAGTGGCTCCAAAAGCAGAAATTTATTTATCACAGTTCTGGAGGTCATGAAGTCCAAGATTGAATCTGGCATATAGCTACTGCCCACAGGTTTTTATATCTATTCTCCTGCCACACCTTACCCACACCCTGCCTAAAAACTTGTGCCACTGAAACAAATTTAAGAAGCACTTAGATATAAATGTGAATATTCTGATGAAATTAAGGGGATTTCTTTTGTTTCATGGATCTGAAGGAACTATTGGAAGCAATTCTGACCCAATGACAGGACTGGGAGAACACATCTCACTGCCAAGTAACAAGGCTTCCAGGCCAAATGCAGCCCAGCTTTCCAATCCTGTGGAAGGGTGCAGGCTGGGAATGGTGTCCAGTCTGCCTGAGTGCAGAAACAGAAATTCAATATCCCAAAGAAAATCCCAACTCACTGTAAACAAAGAAGAACAGAACTGTTTATTACAGACACAGAAGTTTTACAATATAAGGCTCCAAGTATGTCAAGCACACCAAACAAATTTAGCTTCACCACCTGTTCCGGAAAAGAAATGCCCATGCCAAAATCCCCCCAAAAGTGTATAATTATTCTCAGTGTGGATTAGCTGAGAGTCTTTTCAAATATGTTCTATATTAAATTTTGTGAACTGGGCATTTGATATACACCACATGGCCACTGTGTCAGACGTGAGATTTTGTTCCATGCCTCAGAAAAAGAGATTATACTCTCTTGCTCCAGAGTTTTTAGACAAAACTGAATAAAACGGCTTGAAGGCCACAAACAAAGTGAAAGAGCATGTAGTCTTACTGGAGAGAAAAGATCTATGCTTGAAAGTTTGCATTATCCAAAAGACAAGCCGAAAGAGTGTGGTTAGTTTCCAAAGAAGGTAACTGATAAAACACAGGTGTGTAAGTGTGTCAGAGGCAAGAAGTATAAAACGCCATGTACAGGCAAGTGACAGAAAAGTATTACCTCTATTAAGCCATATGTATGTCCAAAGAAATGTCTCCCATGTACCCTTGGGTGTCTTTCTCTTTCTTCTTGGTAAATCTGAGCCCACATCTTCCCCAAGCTCCTCTGCGTCAGCAGCCATCCCAGCTGAGCAGGCTCTCAATTCTAAGGGTGCCAAAATAGCAGGACCATCTTGTGAGACATGAAAGGGAAAGGCAGAACCCTCTCCACCATCCAACCCTAGGGAGTAGGTTAGGGCAGCAGGTGGAAGTTAGCATCAAGGGTAGATGGGTAACTCCCACAGCAGCATCCCTGCACTTGCTCTCTGGGATGCCCAAGGGTATCTACAGTACCAGATGTGGATGGGTACAAATGCCAGCACCAACAGCTGAAGCCCGCTTTGCTGTAACTGAACTGGGTAGCAGTCCCTTCTCCTCCCTCAGGAAATCCACTCAGGATCCCTCCTTCCAGGAGTGTTTTATCACCAGGTGCTCTAGACACAATGCCAAGTCTTTCTAGGTATTCAGTCAATGGCCTGTACAAATTCTAAGACCTAACAAAAATGTTTACCAAATGTAGCCTTGTATCAAATAAATATTTGCACACTAAAGACATTTATTCTGAAGGATACATTATCATTTACTACAATGAAACGGGATAGCATTTCCAAAACTAAGAGTGCTGAAGGTCTCTGAAGTCTCTGAAGGTCAAAACAACCCAGAATATTTCCATTATACAAATGTAAAATATAGGGCCAGGGATTTAGCTCAGTGGCATAAGTGCCTGCCTGGCAAGTGTGAGTTCATGAGTTTGATCCCTGGTACCAAAAAAAAAAAAAAAGTTAAATATACACAAAAGAACACTATCAATCTACATGCACTTAACACCCAGCTACAGTATCAACCCATCCAAATCCATACATCCTTTCTCAGGTAAATTCTAGATATCATATCATTTCATAGATGAATATTTGAGAAAAAATATGTTTTACTGAAACACAAAAAACTAGTAATTCTTATCTGCATATATCCAATCAGTATAGACTCTAAGATACCCTCTTCCTTACCCCTTGACTAAGTCAGTCAATGAAAGTATTTTAGTTCTAGCACAAGGTTGCTTTACTTTATCCAATATCTTAATCAAGATCTATTTCTAGCCCAGGAAAATTTCTGTTAAGACAAAAAAAAAAAAAAAAGGAAAGAAAGGAAAAGAAAAAACCAATGAGAAAGAGGCAGTATCTCTAATTCAGACCAGGGCTGGATTTTACAGCAAAGACAGCAGGGAATTTTGGAAAATGAGGGAGGGTCAGAGAAAGAGATATGGGAAGGCCAAAGCCAAGCCTGCTATATCCTGAGCATCTGATTTCTCATCATCACATTTGCCTGAACCATGCTCAGTCCTTCAGCAATAAGCAACAAAAGAGATTCCCTCACTCTGAAGAAATCACTGATGGCAGGCTGGGAGGGCACCAGCACCTTGGCTGGCATGATAAGATTCATAGGTTCATTCCTCTGAAGGAGAAAATACATTTTGAAGTGGATTTCATTTCAGAGTGGACTAGCAACTCAGCACACAAAGGCAGGAAAAAATATTAGCATCAACAAGTTTTATGTTGATCCACATTGTATGAAAGAAATTGTTCCAAATACTTAGATTTTTTTCTTTCACAAAATTCTGATTGAAAAAGTAAAAACTGTTCCCCTATTTCTACTGAGAAAGAATGATAAGCCTTCTGGAATGAAATAAAGAGCTGTGCAAGCATTCACAGTAAGCAATTTTATTATTTTCTGGTCTTTGGAGACAGCTGTATCCAGAAGGCTTTCCTCAGTCTAGGCCTGTGCTTCAGATTGAATGCCTCCAGTCTCTTTAGCTTAGAATCCAATCTATGTACACTTTACCTAGCTGATCTAAATAACTCAAGAAATATTCATCTACCATGAGACTCATCACCTGACTAGTCTCCCTTTCATTTAATTCACTCCCAAACACAAGCCTTGTTCAAACCTTCTCCTCATCTGGTATTTCCAGCCCTTCTTACCCAAGCACAGTTGAATTACACTGCCCTCTAGGCTGAGCAAATCACACCCTTCCTTTCCCCAAAGTCCTACAATATAGAGTTTTACACCACAATTTAGTCCTCTTCCTATTATCTCAAAATTGCTTTTATTTATGTCTGACCCAAGAACAAGATTCTTGCTTTTGTTGAAGGAAGGGGTTATGATTCTTTATATTTATAACCAACACACTACTAAGCACTTAATAAACATGTAATGTCCTTAATTTGCTCCAAAATGTTTGATCTGATATAGAAACTTCCATTTTAGGTTCCTTAATGGTATTTCATTAAAGTATAATGAGATTTGGATGGGTGATAGTGTGACAATGCAGTGTAGCAGTATCTTTTCATCATAGTCAATTTGACACATTTCCTTTTAAACACCTTACCATTGCCACTTCGACCAACTCATTTATTCAAGTTACAAAAGACTGTACCAATGTATGAGCTGACATCCAAGTACAGTAATCCTTGGCCCATCCTTAGGGAATATGTTCTAAGACTCCCAGGGGATTCCTGAAACCATACATTTTACCAGACCCCACACATGATGTGTTCTTTCCTATGCATACATAGAGTACAGCATGGATATGCAAAGGGGAAGAGTCTAGCATCCAAGCACAGAGGGAAAAATGATAATAAATAAAGGTGAGTCACCTACAGACCCATTAAAAAGCTCAAGAATGGAAGTATTCAAACTCAGAAAGCAGCATGAGATCAGGAAGGAAACTCTGTAAACAAAGTAGACAATGAATGATCCAACACTATAGATCTTTACCTTTCTCTTACTGTCTTGTAGCTAGGCCATTGGCTTTCTCCTCATTGCATAGGAGACTGGAAATGTGTTCTCTGAAGTAAACTGGACCAGACAGATTCAAAAGGAACTGGAAACAGAGGGGTAGGATAAAGCTTAGAGTTAAAATAAGGAGCAAAATGAAACCTTTAATAATAAATATTGTGACCCCAGAACTGGGGAGGCCGAGGCAAGAAGATCATTGCAAGAGATCAGCCTGGGCTACAAAGTGAGCTCAAGGCCAGCCTAAACTGCATAGCAAGACCTTGTCACAAAAAGAAAAAAATAAATAAATATTGTGACTACATATACTTGTCCTGCTGCTGAAAAATGTATGCACTCTAAGATAGCAGTGCTCAACATTTTTAGCACCAAGGAAGAGTTTCACAGAAGACAAAAACCAGTGGGGAAGAGGTATAACTTGAGGATGATTCATGCACACTACATTTACAGTACAGTTAAGCCTCTCTGCTAATGTTAGTCTGTATTTGCAATTGTTCCACAGTGCTAGCATCACAGCCTCAGCTCCACCTCAGATCATTAGGTATTAGATTGTCAGGAGGTGTGCACAACCTAGATTACTCTTCTGTGCAGTTCACAGCAGGGTTTGTGCACCTATGAAAATCTTTTTTATTTTTTTGTTTGTTTATTTTTGGATCAGGGATCAAACTCACAACCTCATGCTTTGCCAGGCAGGCATTTAAGCCACAGAGCTAAATCCCCAGCCAACCTATGAAAATCTAATATCACTGATAATCTGACAGTAGGTGGAGCACATGCAGAATTCAAATGATAGGGAGTGGTTATAAGTACAGAAGAAACTTTGATAGCTCACCTGATGTGTACCTCTTGCCATGCAGTCCAGTTCTTAACAGCGGCTGGGGTTTAGGGATCTCTGCTCTAGGAAAAATGTGTTCTTATCTAAAGAAGTAGAACAGCATGAGAACATCTCTAGACTTTGGTATTAGAGAATCTTTTAACAAAAAATGTCAGCTAACAAATCAAACTCCACACACTTTCCTACCAACTTTTGATTTGTTTTTAAGTAACTATTATTTTAGTTAGAAGATAAAACAGAAGAAAAAACATCTGATCAAGTTGGTAACCTTACACTGTCTGACTTCAAGACCTATGATGTATTAAGCAGCAACAAAGTTGGTATAAAGTTAGACATATAAAACAATGAACAGACCCATCAATAAAAGGTATCTTATTCCATTATATGCTACTAAAATAGAATATCAGAGTGTTTAATTTATAAACAAAATAAGATGTGTGGTGGCACTGTGGGAGGCTAAGGCAGAATCATAGGTTCAAGCCCAACCTGGGCAACTTAGTGACTTAGCAAGACTCTTTCTTAAAATAAAACAAAATCTAAAAAGGGATAGGAATATACAAAAGTGTGAAGGCCCTGAATTCAATCTCCGGTACAAAAAGGAAAGAGAGAGACATAATGGAGTGGGGGAAAGTGAGGAGAGGAGAGGAGAGGAGAGGAGAGGAGAGGAGAGGAGAGGAGAGGAAAAGAGGGGATGGGAAGGAAGGAGAGAAGACAGGAAAGAGGGGATAGGGGAGAGGAGGAAAAATGAAAGGAAGGAGAAGAAAGAGGAGAAAGAAGCAGAGCAAGATAAGGCAAGATGAAATGTACTTCTACCATTCTGGAGACAGAAGATCATGGTTGACTGGAGGGCCATATCTGGTAAGGATCTTCTTGCTGCATCAAAACTTCTGGAGAGCATCCCATGGCAAGAGAGTAAGAGTAAGAGCACACAACTTGTACAACAAAGCTGTTCCCTAAAGAATGCAGTTACTCTCAAGATAAAAAGGTACTGATCCAATATTATGGTAGCCATTGTTATCTTCCCGTTATCTTGTTTTGAAGCCCTGTATCACTTTCATTGTTTTGTTTTGGTTGATTTGTTCTGTTTTATTTTGTTTGGTTTTATTCTCTTTAAAATAATTTTTTTAAAGTTCTAATCCATTTGTGAGGGTGAAGTACCCATGACTTAATCAACTTTTAAAGGTCTTATCTTTCCATAATAGTTACAATTGTAAATAAATATCAACATTAGATATTGGAGGAAGACAGCCAAGTTATAATTCTTAGCAAACATGGCAAGATAATTCTGTGAGGAAATAATAGTCTTCACAACAAACTAGTGCTAGAACATCAAGATATTCACGCTAAAAAAATTAAACTTATGTTGCACCAATTTGACTCTTAAAAACTAACAAAAATTCATAAAACTTCCAGAAGAGACATAAAACACGCTTTGTACCCCATTGGATGAGGCAATGATTTTTCTTACACAAAACACAGAAAATAACAATTTGCCTAATAAAATTTATAGGAACCCATTGTTTTGAACCAAATTTCCACATGAAGCTCCTACAGACCAGACCAAACCACAATGGCATTATCAGCATTGGGTGCCATATACCCAAACTAAACAGTCTGGTTTCAGAACAAATGATTCACTGGATTTGATCAGAGGCCCAGTGAACTTGAGCCAGTATAAAAAGCCAGTATAAAAAGCTCTATCTGCTTTATCTATACAAGGAAAGTAGCTTGAAATAACTTGATATTAGCCAATCTATTTTTTGTAAACAGTTAATCGACCTAATTCTTTATTCTTGCTTAAACTACCTAAAAAAATTCCAGCTGTTCTGTGATACGCAGCAGAGTTCTAGTCTATTTGTACAATACAACTGGATTCAAGAATCACTAACAAAAACCAAAACATGCATCAGAATTCAGTTTGCTGAAATTTTGTTCTTTGACACATAAAAAAGAAACTACAGGCTGGGGATTTAGCTCAGTGGTGTTAAGCACCTACCTGGCAAGTGCAAGGTCGTGAGTTCAATCCCTGGTACCAAGAAAAAAAAAAAAAAGAAACTGATAACATTTTTAAATTGAAAATTTTAAAATAGCCTTGTTTTGCAGTGCATGTCTATACTTATGTTCTCATGGCTGCCTCAATGTCCTGAATCAATTCAAAACATTTCCCTTTCATGCTCACTTTGAATTTAGGAACCAGCTAGAAGTAGCACAGTGCCAGATCCAGTGAATGATGCAATTAAGGACACACCACAATGTTTTTATGAGCCTGATTTTCCATTGGCAGGAGCACTCAGTGTTTTATCACACCTCATAAAGACAGGAGAGAAGACCTCCAAAACTGCTTCAGAAAGTGGCGAGAATGGTAGAATAAGTGTGTTCAAAACAACAGGGAAGAGGAGCTAAATATGGCGGACCGGTAAGCAGCAGGACATGGAGCCTCTCTGAGAGAGACAGCTCAGATGCCAGAATAAAACATTCTGGAGAGATCTGGAGAAAGAGAGATGAATTCTCTCAACCCAGGAAGAAACTGAAGGAAAAAGCGCTGTTCAAAAGTGAAGTCCCGGGGCTACCATTAGAGAAGCTAAGATCAGAAGTCATGGTGCTTTCGCCGAGCCACCTGAATTCAGGCCGCCAAGTCTGGCCTGAGCACCCAAACCCAGAACCCACGCCGATGCGAGTGGCTTGAGCGGCCCCACGCATGAAGCCGCAGTGAACTCACGCTACAGAGGTTGGGGAGCCCAATGGAGAATGGAGCCAGAGAGCATTACCTGCGGTGAGTGCTGGGAATAAGACCCTCCCACGGGAAAGGGGCAACCAACTGGACGACATGCTAGAGTCGGGCAGGACGGCCCGAAATGGGAACTGCAGTGACTTCAGTTGGTTGCTTCCCTCCCAAAGCAGATTGGTGGGATCTGCTTGGCCCAGGTCACACCTCTGACCAGGACCCAATAAACTGTCCCAAACTGATTCCCTACATGCAGCATGCACTGACACAGTGAAAGCCCCTGAAGGTTGGCTGGCCCAGAGGGGAAGGGCCAGCATACACTGCCCCTGCCTGCACCTCAGTGACTGACAGGGGACTGGAGCTTCAGAGACGCTGTAACCAACAGGGAAAGGGGCTGGGAAGCCCACTGTACACTTGTATGGAAGGAACCAAAAACATGACAAGAGAAAGAAAGAAGAAAGAAATAAGAAAAGGCCCTGAAAACGTTGATCCAGAAGAGGTAAATACAAAAGATATTGAGGGCAGTTTGATGCAACATCAAACACGGCATCAGTGGACATATAGAGATATCTTCGGAACCTCACAGATGAGCTCAAAACTGAAATATTAATTCAAGTTAAGCAAGATATAAGTGGATTAATATAAGTAGATTAATAATAAGCAGATTAATAAAACCTCTCAAGAAAACACAGATGGAAGAATGGAGGAACACAAAAGAAAGAGAGAAACATTTGATGAAAAATATAAAGAAAACCTAGAATTCATGAAACAGATTCAAAGAGATTACCAGGAAATTAAAAACTCCATTGAAAGCTGGCAAAACTGCTTGAAAGAAACTAAGGATAGACTATCAAAACTTGAAGACAGGCTTGCAATGTGTGATCATGAAAGTGAAGATCTCTTAAAAATAACTAGGGAACAGACAGTAACAATACAAAGGCTAGAAGATGACAAGAGGATCTAAATAAGCTAAGAATAAAACATGTGAATAAAGAAGCAGTAGTCAAAACAAAGGAATTACAAAGGCTATTCACAGAAATAATTAAAGAAAACTTCCCAAGCATAACAAAAGGAAATGATATTCAGATGTATGAAGCATACAGAATTCCAGCCATCTACAACCAAAACAGAGCTACACCCAGACATATAATAAGCAAGATAATCAAGATATCCCAGAATATCAAGATCCCAGATCAATAATCTGGGATCAATAATCAAGATCTCAGAATATAAAAACAGAATATCAAAAGCTGTCAGAGAAAACAAACAGATCACCTATAAAGGAAAACCCATCAAAATCATGGCAGACTTCTCAACACAGACCATCAAATCAAGAGGAGCTTGGAATGAAGTAACCCAAACCCTGAAAGAAAATAACCTCTGGGCTGGGGATTTAGCTCAGCGGTACAAGCGCCTGCCTGGCAAGCACGAGGTCATGAGTTCAATCCCTGGTACCAAAAAAAAAAAAAAAAAA
>PVJX010014242.1:0-36416 GCA_004027295.1 Dolichotis patagonum
AGTACTGCATAGCTAAGTCTTCTGTTTCTATTAAAATAACAATTTTGTGTTATAAACATGGGTGTAAAAATAAAATTTAATAGAAGTTTGAGGAAAAAGAGAAAATCCAAAAAATATTTCTTTTTCTGCAAGAAATTAACTGGACCCAATGCTTACAATAAGAACACACTTACTATACAAGAGAATCCTAAATCATAATGTAAAAGGAATAAATTCTGGGTGTTATGTTTATAACCTTTATGTTGTATTTAAGTAACTGTCTAAAAATGCTAAACGTAGTACAATTGGTTCAACAATTTTTGGTAGAATTTAGTCAGTTATTGAGCATAATATGTAAAGACTCATCAGGAAAAGAGTAAATTGAGTACCACAGTTTCAAGATAGATAACTCAAGCCTCCTTTTATTATAGCACCTGAGTGTAGTCACAAGCGTGATATTCAGAGACTGAGGTGAGATTCTCTCAGATTACAATATTTAAAAATGAAACTTGATCTGAGACATCTAAGCTGACACACAGATTACATATGGTAAACCTTCAGCTCCCGAGTGTCCAGTTATGGCAACGAAATAAAAGCTTATGCTCCCATGAACTGTAACTGACATTAATTGTACGTGCCTGTATTTCATCTTCTCTGGGTTTTCTGAAGGGAAAGAGTATGAGAATTCCTGAAGAAGAAACATTTACTATATTATTTTAGAATATAAGAATTCTGTCAGAATATAAGAATTAATGAAGAAGAACTGTTTGCTATATCATTTCATGGTAGCCTGTTAAACTTTCACAATGTTAACAGAGCAGAAAAAAAAAAACATTCCTTGTTCAGAGATGACATGGTAAGGAAAGGAAACAAAATATCCAGGAAGCATTAGTATTTTAGAAGTTGTTTGTTACCTGTAAATTGAAAGAATGATGACAATTAAGTTTCATTTTGTCAAAACTTAGTATAGTGTTAACAATAGTCAGGGAGTCTTCAGTGGATGACTTATCTACAAAAACAATAAAAAATACTCTACATCAGAAGCAAAGGAAGATAAGTTCATTTTTCAATTAATCCCAGAAAATGAAATTAGTGTGGGCAAACCCATGCTCTGTGCCTCTTCAGTTAGCAAAGAATTGGCCTCTCCAAATATGCTAAGAGCATTCATTTTAAGGAAAGCTGGGTGAATTGCATTTGCTTAAAATCAGAGACTGGAAACTAGAAATGACCTCAGAATTTGGTCCCATAGACTCCACTACCCATTTCAGAGGTGAAGAAACAGACACAAAGAGTGAGGCCAACTAAGCTAAGTGATATTAAAGCTGAACTGTGAAAATATGTGCCTCTCAAATGGCCAGGTTGTAACAAGAAAAACACAAAGTAACTGACATCTTGATATCAAATGTTTTAGACATCTCTTTAACTTAGCTGAAAATTTCTTTGCCAGTGCTCATATACTTTCCCAAAGCTCCTCATCTGTACAATAGCAAGAAACTTTAGAAGTTGGAGGATATGGACACTTTCAGACCTGAGACAACATTAGTGGACAACAATGTAGAATTGTAGACATCTTTCCACTTAGCTTTTTCATGAAGGTATGTTGTTTCTACACACATATAATCATGCACATAGAAAATAATGTGTAGAAAATAATGTATATTTTCCAAGACTCCTAAAATTATACTTATGAGGGACTGAAAACAACATCATAAGGCCTGTTTGATTTTTTTAATTGTGTGAAATTTCTTTCTAGTTGTAGCATATCCACTTTCAATACTAAACAGCCATGTTGCCTTAATTAAAATTAAAAGGGAAAGGTACAATTTGCATCAAAATAGCATGCTTTTTAGACTAGTAATATGTTACTTTTTCATAGAACAATGACCTTATCGATAAAGTGTCGATATAAAAATAAGAGGTACCTTCTCAGATCTTACCTGTTCATATTGGGATTTATTCAGAGCCTAAAGAAAACTTAGGCAAAACCACAAATGCTATGGTAAGTTAGCCTGAATAAAAAAAAATAAAATATAAGTTATAAGCTTATGGGCCAATAACTACAGGGCATATTCATTATTGGGAACTACCCCCACTCACAGCTCACTGGAGAAGAAGACACGAACCAAGTGAAAGGGATTGTGTTTGTGAACAGAAGAGTTACTTAGACATGAAGAGATATAGAACTTTTACTGTGTCAGTCCAGGTCCTCTAAGAAACAAATACTATGATGAAAGTGGATGTGTAAGACATGTATTGAGAGGAAAAAAACTATAGATATAAAATCACAGAAACCAGTAAGCAGCAGGAACCTTGGAGCATTTGTAAGCCATAGTACAGTAAAAGAATGGAGAGGCGCGTAATTGGTTAGGAGAAGCCGTACTGCAAGGGTGTCAGTGTGGTTGATGGGAAGTACTAGAGACTAGTATGTCATCAGAAAAATGCCACAAGGCATAAGAGTGGGCTATCACTACCATTTTCAGCATTTGACTGGAAGCAGCCCCTGAGGGGTATGGTAGGTCTGAAGGTGTGACCATGGGAACTGTCGGTCAATGGTGTCCCTTGCAGCATTTCTCTTGAACAGTCATCTGAGAAGGTCATTTTCAGAGCCATGGCACTAACTTTATAGGTTCTGTGAGGCACTGGTAAATTTATAACTGTTTTAGTTTCACTAAGTGCCAGGGATTGAGGAAGTAAAAGCAACAACTTTAGTCATCCCTCCCATAACCTGCATTTTGGTTTTGAATCTTTTGGTTTTTTTGCAATATGTTTTAACAAAAAGGATTGATTTTTACACTGAATTATGCAGTCAACTTATTTTATTTTTATAAATTAAAAACATTGTGTTTGCTCTGTGTTAAGCATTTCATGGCAGCTAGTGGATTAAATTAAAATACATTATAACTCTTATTTGAAGACAAATCGTAAGTATAATGCATCTGACCAGACTGAGTTAAAGCAATTGCTGTATGTATTACAGCAATTTTAAATGTATTTAAAGTTCCTTAAAATTGAGAATTATGTGAAATAGTCTAACAGTTTAAGTTTAAACGAGGCAATTAGCTGGTTACAACTGGAACTACCAGGCCCTATTTAAAATAATGAGGTCTGACAGTTATGGAATCTGAATTATTCATTGATAACTAGCTTTTTCTTCATCTGCAAACCATGACTAGCATTAATAACAGAGGTGTAAGTGTGATAACCAAAGAGTCTGACATTAAGAACACACATGCAAACGTGCTAAATTCTTATTTAATTAAAAAGAATCATGATAGCAATATTTTTCCTGAAAGAAAATCATTAGACAAAGTGTGTTTTCTCATGTTTCTTCTTTTTCTTTCTATAAAGTAGATAGATTTTGCATAAGGAAATAAATGTTTTTTCTTTCATACAACAGAATAATTTCCTAATCATATATTTTTAGTAAAATATAAAGAAATGTAAACACTTTTCAAATTACTGAATCTTTATGATAATCATTTTAGAATTCTGGTTCCCTCATTTATAATCCCTTCAAACAAGTAAATTACATACTTCGACTTTTTAACTGAGAGAGAAAAGTAGGCCATAATAAATTACATGCAAAAAGACAAATAACTCAATTGATGATCATTTAATAGAAGTGAATGCTGTGATTACTATGAGCCAATTTACTTATTGGCAGCACAGTTCAAAACCAGAAGAGTAAATCAAGTTGTTGCTCCACATAATTTTGCAGCAAAGAAAGAAAACTTGCAAGAGGTCACTAGGCATAAATCCATATTGTCCTTTACAGTCAGAAACGGAGAATGAAAGAAAAAGCTACATACATATGAAAGATAAACTACATACATATGTTTATTATGTAGTTTTTTCTTTCATGCATATATATATATATATATGCATGAATAAAACTAGGAGACACAACAGTAAAAGACATTGAAAACAAGCTAAATAAGAAAAAAAGTGAAAAACCCTTACAAAATAAAACAATGCTTGGTTTCCTACTCTGCTTGCTATATTCATATGTTTTTTCTCAATATTGAATACAAATGTGTAATTCAAAATCTAATTTTTCCATACTGATTCTCAGATTATCAGCTGTTTAAAATAATCTGGTTGACAATAGATTCCCACTACACCCTGCAGAATCCTTGGTTTATGTCTGTTGTTACTGTGCAGTGTTTAAAAGTATACTGTTGAACCAGTTCATTCTTCCAACCATCCAATTTGCCCATCATTACAATAATAGTAATAAAGCTTCCTCACTGTGTACTTAACATTTTTTGGCTCCTGAGCCAGATGCAAGCCCTGGGTTTCAGGTTTATATTATAGTTATCTGCATTTCTTAATTGGCAAAGTTGAACTTCTGAGAGATCAAGTAACTTATCTAAAGTAAAACATTTGGGTCAGGAATCAGGATTCAGGCCACAGTCAGCTTAACTTAAAAACTCTACGCTTGCGATTATTGCACTACATTCTTATTGTCCTGCAGCTCATAAGAATTTATGCCATATTACCGAAAACCATAAACTAAGAGTTACAAATGTACTTCACATATTCATGGACATCATAAATTCAAGAAGTTTTATATGACATGAATTGGGAGAAACAATTTCAAATTAAAAATTTATCTAAAAAATTTATGCCATATGGAATTAAGTAAAAAATTATATCCAGATAATAAGGGCTAAAAATCATGTTCAAAGTTTTTTCCTTATTATTCCTCAGCAGCAAACCCTAAAAAAAACGAGTAAGTGACTCTAGTCAAGCTGCAGTATCCCAAGAGTCCAAGTAAAGAATGTCCCAAATTGGACTTTCAGATATGTCTGTTACTGGATTTATGGTTCCACGGCTATGCATTTGTAACACAGTAGTCTCTTTAGAACAACTTACAAAAGCAGGATTTGAAAGATGACTCTTTTTATTAGGGCAGATATAGATGCCATAACCTGATTTGTTTTAGTACAGATGTCAGTTACAGTATACCTATCATGTTCTGCAGATTGTGTCATTGGTCAAGGAGGAGAGAAACCCCAATATCATGATTAATAATCAATGTGTCTGGCCTTTAAATCCACCCAGAGGAGAAATGAAACACTCACACAGAAGCTCTGCCTAAAGAAAGACACTGAGGGTGGAAAAATAGGGCAGAATGAGCTACCCTTGGAGAAATATAAATATTGGAGCTGTCTAGTCTTGGGTTCTGCTTGGTTTGGTATAAAATGTAGTAAGTGAGTGATACATGAAGTTTACATCATGGTTTCTTTTGTAATAAAACCATTGATATAAAATAAAATAAGTAAAATATAATAATATCATTTTAGTGAGGGTTTTTTTTTCTTTTTCTGACAGCTGCCCTGCGGGCTCCCCCCACCACCCCTTCTTCTCCCAACTGAGCAACACAGCTTGAAGCAGCTGACGGGAGAATTTGCCATTGTATCTGCTGCTAATGATACCTGAGCAGGGAATTATCACCGTTTATTTCCACATGAGAGTCTAAACTATGTGTTTCTTAAAAATCTACATATTTATCATTGTCTGTCTCTCTAACGCTTTACATGTGTTTTATCCTTTCTCGCCCTCATTAGTTTTGTTGCAGTTGACTACATTTGTCCTCTAAAGAAAATCAGGCAGAGGTTTTTTAAACTCCAGGACACAATCCTACTGATTATTTTATGCTAATGAATGAACTATCTAGCAATACAATATTTCATTTTTTGTGCCCTCCTGGTGGTAGCATAAGATAAATTCTAGAGTATCTTTAATTAACTAAAAGAAGCAGAAAGAAATCTCTGTGGATTAATAATATTTATAGCCCTAAATTGAACTAAATAACAAATGAAGGTGGGAGGGGGCACCTAAATGGTAGACAAATCTTAGAGAGTTAATTAAAACAAAATTCATGCTTATTTTCACCTTTGCATCTCACACAGTATTGATGCCAGGGGATGATGAATGGAAAAGTTTAAAGTGTCCTCACTCTTTCTCTCAGTGTGTATAGTCCAGATATTCCACCTTTTTTCTTACACCTTCTGCTACCAAGCCACGTATTTCCATATATAATCCCTTAGTCCTAGTGTAAATGTTTTATCATAGAACTTGATTTTTTGAAAATGAAAGTGACAAAGCTTCTTCAACCTTTGTTTAATATGTGAGTTGACATTAATTTCTTGAAATAAATGAAGTACTGTACTTATGACCAACCTAATTGCTTTGTTTCAAAACACTGTAGGAAGGTATCACAGAAGATTCTTTCAGAAAAAAAATGCAAGAAATTCATGAAAAGATTTTTGGCTATAGGTATTCTCTCTCAAGTTATAAAAATATCAAGCTTCCATCAACAAAATCATTATGAGAAGGAACCACTGAAAAGGTTGACCTGAATGCATACATGTTTTATATATGCCTGGGCATATTAATGTGGTGTTTAATCTGTACATATGATATTTAACTTTATAAAGTCTTATAAGAGAAATGAAGCTGATACTAGAAAACTCAAACAAGGAAAAGAGAAGGGGAAGAAAAGAATTGTAATGTGTTGTGTATATGTATCAATACCCACAGTGAATGTAATCATTATGTAGGGCAAACATGTACTAATAAATGTTAAAACATTGTGAAGATAAAGTACGTAATTTTTCATAAATTTTTTTAGTTAATAGTATCTCCCATGCTAGCAACTACATCTAATACATCAAATAAAACAAAATGAATAGTAATAGCATATTTTGTGCTTTAAGCTTCACACTTGTTTATCTTGTCATTTTAGACATTTTCTATGTAAATGACATAAAAATAAAATAGCTTGTAATGCCAAAAAAAGGGGATATATAGCTAGCAGTGACCAGAACACATGAAGCTGGACAAATACAGTCATTATGTAAGATAAATATGTACTAATAAAAATTTTTAAGAACATGAATCTGGACAGAAGAAGAAATTGAGGAGCTGGTCAAAGACTCACAGTCTAGATTAGCCGTATTATCTGGTCCACAGTATACATTCTGGTCCTACGAACAAACATTGCCTATGTAATTCATTCTTTTAACTAAATAGGGACAAAGAAAATTATAGGTTGAAATCATGTCAACCTAGGTGTAGGATAAATCCGTGTTTATTATCAGAACTATAAACTAATTTCTGTTTTTAAGTATTTCAATTAATTTCTGCTTTTAAGTATTTTTATATTTTCAAAATTTTCTATAACAAAAATAAATTATTTTCATAGAAATCACTGGTGTTAGCAGTATAAAATAATAGAATATATACTATTATATATTACATACATATAAAGAATTATCTAGTCCTAGTACTGAAGTGAAATTTGGAGCCTGTATTGGTCAATTTTTCATTGCATGGACCAAATCTGACATACATAACTTAAAGATATATTTTGGTTCACAGTTACTGGAATTTGGGTCTGTGGTTGGCTAGCTCCAAGACAAAAACATCATAGGGAAGAATATGGTACAGAAAAGTGTCATATTTTATAGCAGTAAGGAAGCAGAGAGTCACAGAGCACCAAAGAAGGGGCCACAACCCAATATAAGCCCAAAGTCATGCACAATCAGAACTATTTTTGCTAATCTCGTAGGGGGTTCTCAAGCCAATGAAGCTGAAAATCAAGATTAGCCTCACAAGTCCACCCTATGATAACTTGACATCCAAGCACATCTCCTTAAACCATGCTTAATCTTCAAACAGAAATAATAACAATTTCATAATTCCACTAAACATGATGTCAATATCTTGTGTACAACTGAAAAGACCCTAATTCCTTCTCAAGGGCTTAATATTCTCAGCCTTGCTTAAAAGTCCACATCCAAAGTCACCTCTGAGATGCAATACAAACTCTCATCTGTTAACCCATGTGAAACACAAGATAGAAATTTCCTTGATTGCAAGGTAAAATGGCACAGAGTAAACACTACAATTTGAAAAGGAATGAAAAAGAAACTAGAGGACAATCAGACCAAAGCAAGATTGAAAGTCAGCTGAGTAAAGATTAAATCCTGTAGTTATGTATCTAGGACCCAGGGCACATGGTGGCAAGATGTGAGAGCTCCCAAGGGATGGACATTGCCACTACTTTGGTCTTGCTGGCTGCAAACCAGGAGGTTTATCTCTTAGCCTGTCTGCTCTGTGGCTTTCCCCTGTAGACATTCCACAATTCTGACAACTCAAACTTTCCTGAGGTCTTCATTGCAGCTTCACCTTTCACACAGCTTTATGCACTTCCCTCTTAGGAGTTTCTAACAGAGACTGATCTTGTCACAAGCTGCCAGTCTCCCAGGCCTCCTTTTGAAATATGGTGGAAGCCTCCATGACCCACAGCTCTTGCCTTCAGCAAACCTTGCATTCTGCAAAGAACCAGCATCACATTGCTGACACCAAACTCTGCCACTCATGTGAGCAGTAGCTGGCCCCTCCCTGGACCATGGCTGCAGGGGCTGCTGCATTCCTTGATGCCTGAATGTGAGGAAATACTTCCTTAGGGATCCCTGATCAGCCAGCAAGGCCACACTCCCATGACCGACTCAAACACGCCCAGAATTCACCTTACTTATCTCCTAGGCCACACAAGTTGATGAGCAAGATTACCTATCATAGAGCTCCAGAATAGGATATTAAAACTATGCCTTAATTTGAAGACTTTTGAAATCTTATTTATCTGCTTATAGTTACCCTGAAGTTAGGTTAAAAGTCCTTAATGATTTATACTCATTTAGTAAATTAAAAAAAAAAACCTTGAATCTTCTGTAAGTCTCCATATTACATGGAAGCTCATTCTGACAGCATCTTTAAACAAGCACAGATCTACCTGTATCAAGCGTCATGTTTCCTTCACTAGGCTCGGTTCCTACCCTACAAGGTGGAGCCTCACTGTGCTTCTAGCAGTGTAAACCTGCTGGAACTGTCTGCTCTTGTGATTCCCCAAAGATTAAAGATCAATCTAAAATAAAATTGGCTATTTGACAAAAAAAAAAATACTCTTTTTCCCCTTTTCTGATGTTGATGACCTCATGAAATCTACTGACTCTTTGAAAACTATAGCTTGTAAAGTAAAGTTGTCCAATTTGTTCATACAGGTACTCAGCTAAGAGGAAGCATGTGAGACTTCAATCCAGCTCTTACTCTCTTTATCACCTCTGGTGCACCCAGACATCAACCCGGAGGGGTGGGTATGCCTTTTTGTAATTTAACCACCCAGAATGAATGACTTTGAAATTCATCTTTATAAAATAAGCATCTTATCAGCATTGTATGTGCTGAAGAACAGTGAAACTCATTTTGTCACACTTAACCTCTTCACTGTCATGCATCCTTGTTATGGTTTGTGTATAGATGTCCCCCCAAAGCCTCCAGTGGTCATTGGTGGGGCTTTTCAGAGGTGGCTGGATCTAAGGTATGTGATACTGGGTTTAAGTGTGTGATGCTAGGATTAAGGGTGTTTGATTATTAAATTTAGCCTGGTGATTGGTTTGGCATAATTCTGAGTGTAGGTAATGAGGGTGCCCACTTTGGGTATGAGTACTAGCCGCACTAAAGACATAGAATATAAGAAACAGAGGGAGATTTGCTGTTGTCCTTGCTGATTCTTTGCTACTTCACTGCTTTGCTGCCTTCTGCCTGCCATGAACTGTTTCACTGTGATGCCCCTCTGCAGTGCCGCCCTGCCTTAGAGCCAGCCAGCTATGAACTGCAACCTCTGCAAACTGTGAGCTACAATAAACCTCTCCTCCCTTAACTTTGGGTTTTGCCTCAGCAATGAGAAAAAATAACTAAGACAATCCTGAAGTTCAGGAATCTTTCAGTTCATTACTTAACTCAGCAGGTCCTATTCTTTATTCTTTAACCAGGAGCTATGCACTCAGAAATGTTTTGTCCCACAATATTATCAGTAAAAGATATAAATAATGACTATGCAAATATCTAATATTACAAAAACAATTTTTAAAAGTTCAGTTCAAATCATACCTCACTTACTTAAACAATATAAACACATACATTTGAAGAAATACATTTAATATTTGTGGGGCAAATTTGAGCAAAATGGTAAAAAAAAATAAGAACACTAATAGAATGATTGGAATTAAAAGCAGAAAAATTCATTTCTTCTATGAATCTAGTACTACATATATTACTAATAATACAAAGACCAAAAGATAAGTTAATCAGATAGAATAATTTAAATATAAAAACTACAATCAATAACACAATAAAAGTTATTTTTAAATTCTGTTCCTGAGTTTATATATAGTACGACTAACTGAAAATGAAAAAGAAAAACAATATAGACACAGGTAACTATTAGACATCACCAATAATTGCAAGGAAAAAATATTTCTTTCAACATTAGGATTCCTTCTTGGCATCTTCCTTCATAGGTCTTGCTTTTTTTTTTAACTAAATTACTCATTTTAATTGAGAATTATAAAACTACATGTGGGGTATCATCATGCTGAGACCAAAATTACAAGGTTTTCATGAACAAATCTTTTGTATAGTAGGTTGATGATAACATAGCCCAGTTTAATAGATAAAATAAAACAGTTCTATTTCTTAAGTACAGAAAATAAGTAAAAATAACACTTTTTTAATTAAAGATGAAGTCTACATAATTTATTTCTAATGTTCATTTTGCTCTAAAATAGTCACAGAACCTATCAAATACTATTTCTTAACATTATTGTAAGAATCTCATTTGAAAATTGCTTCTATTAACTTCAGGAAAACACACTCCCACTCATATTTCCTATAGATGTCTTCACATCCTAAAATTTTGCATAATCCCACTGCCAAATTATAACTGTGAAAACCTCACCCTAAAACAGAACAGAAAGTCAATGAAATGTGTAGAATGAAAGGTTAATGGCATAGCAAGATCAATTTATATCAAAATATTGAAACTCAGATTTGTAAATAACACCTACATATATAGAATACAAACACAAACATTTATATCTTAAACTAATTTGGCACACAGCATGAGGTTGTCCAAAAATAAGATAGCAAATGAAACACTTAAAAGAAATTACTAGGTAGTAAGATAGTAGAATTTCATACATTTTAACTAATTATAACATTAATAGGAACTGTAGAAATTATGTGATTTGTGTTTATTATTTTTCTTACGAGTAGAAAGAGTCTAAGAGTTTTGCACCAGATCAAAATAAGGGTGAGTGTCAGCAGCAGAAGACTCCTACTTCCGCGATTCCTCTTTGAAGCTTTTCCAGGTCACTACCTTAGATGTGGCTTCTACTGAGGAAAGTGAAAGAAAGGACTACTGGCGAAAGTTAAGGATAAATGACCATGGAGAACAGCCTGTGAAGGTAACAAGGAACAAATAAGCTAGACAAAAAATCTTTCCTTCCTCTAGTCACATGACCTTTCCTCAGACTCTTTTCATTCTGTTCTCTAGCCTTTGCAGTTGTACTTTCTTAAAAGCCTTCCTGTGCCATTGGAAGAAGTCCCATTCACATTAATTTCTCATTTGTCAAACGACCCACTTCTTTTAAAGTCGTTTTCAAAATGCTATCTTTTATTGGAAACCTACTACAATAAAAATATACAACATTTATTGAGTGGTCAACCTGTGCTCCCAAGGAAGACTACAGATCGATGGTCGCCTATCACCACTCCATGGCTCTCACACATTCTCTCTCACACAGCCACAGCTAACTTACCTCTGGATTTCTTTTGTGGCTTTTCCTGTTCTAAAGAGTGTAAAGGTTGAAGAAAGGCAGTCTGAGTTCAAGTCCTGCCTCCTTACCTTAACAGCATTGTATCCTTGAATATCTTATGCCTTGCTTTAGTTTCCTCATCTATAAAATGGGGATACTTCGCTAAAAAGAGATTTCCATTTTCAGAGCAGTCCCTGTGGCAGAGATGCTCAGCAAATGTTTCCTGGATATGGGTTCCCAGCCTCTTGCAGCAGCAGGATGGAGCCATGTGACTAGTTCTCACCAATGAAATGTAAGCTAAAGTGGCTTAGCATTTCTAGGCTCAAGTAGGTAAAGATGGATGGACTTTCACACTCTCTCTCTTTTTGATTTGCTGGATAGATTTTTTTAAATGGTGGAAAAACGAAATGGTGGAGCCTTCATTAGTTTGGCTCTCTGACTCGGTGAAGCTGAGACTCCCTCTATGGTCTGAAACCTTTATTGATCAAATAAAAAGGTAGGTGTTGGTAGGGTAAGGTACTTAAATTTGCCAGTTGTATGCTATAGTAATTAGCTCACCTTAGTTAATAAAGTTCCTGTCTGCCAGATGTGATATGAAAAAGGAGAAGAATAGGAAGAAACCACTGAGAAAAGTGTTTGTTAGCTCTTCTAGAAGTACTTCTAGCAGTACGTCTTCCAGAAACTATTATTTTTTCTTCCCAGAATCACAGAAGTACTTTAAATCCATTAATATATTTTGCATATTAAGTGTCCACAGAAAATCTTATTTAGGTAAAGGTTTTTAAAGAGGGTTTTAAAAACTATTGAATTAGAGAATAAACTTTTTATAGTCATACCATATTTTAGACTCTGAATACATTTTAAATAAACAATGCATCAAGCTAGAAAGTTAAACCACACTTTTTCCATGTCTGCCTTATTGGAACCTTTAAAAAAATCAGACTTGTTTTCTTGAATCATGAATTTTACTGTAATGTTTTCTGATATAAAAAGGAATTTGCAGGTAATAATATGGTGTCCCGGCATTCTTGGCTTCTTGAGTTCCAACTTCATCTCAGCCACTTAATATATGAAATTACAGTTGAATAAATAAATGAATAAGAGTAGGATTCAGGTTCTCAGATTTGAATCCTTGTTCTGCCAGTTTCCTTAAATTTTAACAGATTTGATACCCTCTCACTTCTCAGTTTCCTCATCTGCAAAGAAAGAAATGTCTCAGCAGATTTAAAGATAATTAAATGCACTAAGACATTAAATGTTCTTAGAATAGAATATTCTAGTAGAATCAGTGATATTAATTACTGTTATTATTTATAACATTGTCTAATCATATGTTCTACTATAACTTAAGTTTAAGGGACAATGCTGAGTATTTAAGAAGAACAATAAAATGTTTGACATAGTTTTTGTCTGTAAGATCTTATCAGGTCAGAAAGAAAAGTCTTAACTTGGGAAAATGTCAATTTTAGTAGATACACCATATATGCTTAATATACTTGAAATTTTAATAAGAAGGCTTGTATGATATTTTAAATAAATCCCTTCAAAGCAAGCCTCTAGCCAAAGCCCCTATTTATAAAATGTTTATTAAGTTTGTTTGAAGCTACATATTCAGCCTTTTACCTAAAGGGGAAAAAAAGAATTTTTATCTTCAGAGAATTAGAAATGTTTAGAATAGAAAATTATATTTCAGATAGTAACAGTAAACATCAATTAGTAATATCTTAAATGCAAAACTCACTAAAGCTTGTTAATCTTGCTAAGTGTAGCTGTTAGATATGTAAAAAAAAACCCTGAATGTTATTTATTCTTCATAAAAATTATTTTCAGTAATAAGTTTTTAGAGCTCTGTTCACACTGAGATTAAATATGCAAAAGTAGAGCTTTCTCCATATTTTATATCTTTAGAATATTTTAATAAAAGATTAACTTCTGCTCTGAACTCTTCCTTGTTTTTCAGTTCCCAGCATCTTTCTTCTGATTTTACCTTAGTACATCTGGTTCTATCACCTTGAATCAGGGCCTTCTCTTGCTGTTTTTTCAACCTTTCAAATTCTTGTAGACAATGATGGAGGCAGGGAGAAAGCCAGCAAACACATTTCCAAGACCTCTTTGCCCCACCAGCACGCAACTCATTTAACAGTATACAAATGATTTAACAGTAATCCCAGCTGAGTTCCCAGAGGAAATCATTTTCATTCCCACCACTGCTTGCAGATGGAGGTCATGTTTCCTTCTCTCCTTAGTCACTGCTCAGCCAAACTATTCATATTTACATAATTCTCCCAGTAGTGTTAGGTAAACTTTTTGAAATCAGAGCAGTGTGTAGAATTGCACATCCAGAAAGGAATGTGTAATGGAGAACTGAAGAGATCCTGGGTGAGGGCATGAATGATGAATTTATATATTTAGTCCATCCTGGATATTCTCCATTTAGCCTCTCCAGAACCATCTTGTGTTCATAAACGCTGACATATATGACCTTATTCTCTGACTTTCTGCTGAGGTTAGTAAAACTGAGGCATTGAGGAACCTGAAAGCAAGAAGAGGTTGATGATGAGGTAGTTAATCCCCAACTTGCTCCCTGTTATTCTCTAGACTGGCAATGACTTACAACCACAGCTGACTATCTAAGTCCATCTCTTACATATATAAGCATTCTCTCCAGACTCCAGTGTAATTAAAATTTAGGTTGTTAACATTTCTTCGGCCATTGCTAATCCAAAGGTGATACATTAGCCTTTGTTAGACTTCCTTCATCCTACCCACACAATTGTAAAAAGACCCTTCAGTGAAGACTCTTCAGTTGTGCTTTTGAGTGTGCTAGCAACACGGATGATGTGGTCATAAATCAACCAGATCAAAATTAGTGGGCTCCACAAATAGCATCTAAATAACCAAAGAAGACTGTGATTTTTTTTTGAAAGCTCAGGATAGTTTATATTATTGGGAATCCAGAAAGAAATATGAGTTCAAGGCAAGATTGACCAGAAAAAAATTAACTAGTTAGAAATCTATTAACTTAAAAATTTCTCGGCATGCTCACTGTTTCTATCATGTACCTAAATTCCTAGACCCCATTCTCATACATCAAGACCTCTATTTGATAGCACCAGCTCACACTCAGTGGAGGGGAGACTGACTTGTGAGGCAGAAAATCTAGTTCCAGCACTGGCTGTCTCACTAGTAGGTTGCATGACTTTGGGCAAGCCACTTAGCCTCTTTTTACTTCAGTCTTCCATAGGAAAAGGTGAAGTCCCTATAAATCTCAATGCAGGGACAGTCTTAATTCTCCACAGTAAAATCTATCTACAAAAGGACCAGCCTGATCATATGTGGCCTGATCAAATTTTGAACTCCATCTTTTTGTGTAGCTCAGAAATCATTCTGCATTTTCTTCAGTTATAGTTAAGCAGAGGAGAGGAGGTCTGCCCTGAAAAAATGCACTGTGGCCTACTCAGTGTCTGTGAGCAGCATCTATGTTTCACTTCTTACTCCTAAAAATGATGTGCTTCATGGGGGTGATATTAGTGTGCTGAAATCTATGTGTGAAGCAGGACTCTCCTCAGTGGGAAGAATGGACCAATGCTAAAGCAGCAGCATCGGATATCTTCTGTCTGGAAAACATCCTGAGTGTCTGATCTGATCGTGCCTAGTCCTTTCCTGACAAAACTAAGCATTTTGCCTTTCTGTGTTTTTCTTTAAACACACTTTTCACTCATCCTAATGGCCTTCAGTTAAATTAGCAAACTCCTGCTTTTAAGTTTAAGCCCCTTTCAAATATCACTTCCTCCACACAGCATCTTCCTGCACCACACTTCCTTCTGTGCTCTCCAGTAGCCCTGTTCTACTCTGCCCCTTCCTTTCTACCATTCTATCACACTATATGATGTTTACGCAATTATGAAGTTTCCCTCCTCTGATTCCCACTAGGCCCTGTGGCCTTTTGCTTTATCTTTAAGTCTTTAATATACAGCCTGACATAAAAATCCAGACAGTAGATGATAAAAAATATCTTGAACAAATGCATTAGCTTTTTTAAAACTTTTTCAAACAGAGAACTTCAGGATTTATCTGTTTTGTACTTAAAAAAATACAGTGACTATGTCTTAGTATGGATCTACCTCAAAGCAAGACACAGATGGCCAGGCCAGAAGCAACCATGGCAATAAAACAACTGTAAATGGTAAGATGCCTTAAAATGTTCAGTGGCAGAAGAGCTGTTACACATCTGAAACAAAGCTTTTCTGTAAATTCACATACATCTAGGAATAAGAAGAGTAATGTTTGTTTCTTGAAGACAGAGTCTTGCTACACAGTGGAGGCCGATCTTGAGCTCACTTTGTAGCCCAGGCTGGTCTTGAACTTTCAAGGATCCTCCTGCCTCAGCCTTCTGAGTTCTGGGATTGCAGGCATGTGCCACCATGCCCAGTTTAGAAGAGTAATGGGAAAGAGATGAAAGCATTAAGAAAAAATCTATGACACTATGGTGATGGTGCTGGTGGTAATGGTTGTTATTGTTACTGTTTTCTTAAAGCCTCTCACAAGCTAAAGAAAATGGACTTAGCAAGAGTGAATAAGTCTGTGGACAGCTGCCATTACCTCTGGGAGTGTTTACTGCACCTAAGTTATGCTATTGCAAATACACTAGTGCAAAATGCTCATGAAGTTAATAAATTTTTGTTATGGGCTGGTCTATCCTTAGCTCTAGCAATACAAATAATACTAAGTCACTGTCCTTGTCTTTGTGGGCCACATTCTCTCCTTGGCAAAGGTACTCATAAACAACTTATTATAATTCAATGTGATAAATGCTGCAAGGGAGGTAGAGTCAGACACAGATGAAGAAGTGCCTAATTCTGAGAGATGGCTGGATGACTGGCAATGAAGCCTTGCAGGGAGAGGTGAGTTTGGAGCTGGATATTGATGAATTATTGTGAATTTGTGAACAGATAAGGAAGGTCTGCTACGGGGATAACAAACAAGTGCAAGGATCTACTGAAGTACACTCTACACAGGGAAGGAAGAGATGGGGTCTGGAATAAGGTTCAGGAAAGTGTGATTGGAATGATGTTGGTGAAATCTTTGAGACATCCAGGAATCACTGTCCAAAGGTGTAATCCATAACAGGCACCTGGGACTCAAATATGAAAAACAATCTCCCACACCTTGAGGATAGCCACAAAGGAAACTATTCCATTGCTTTTCTCATTTCTCTGTGTGGTTCCCCTGACTAAATCTGTTTCCTCAACTGACCACTCACCTTTAGGCTCACTCCTTGTCCTGCGTGTCAGTCACCCCTCCTTTTCAGTGCATCCATTTCACTGCTTGAATATTTTATCTGTTGATTATAGAAATTCAATGTTAAAATGAAATGAATTATAAATATGAGTTCTCTCCTTCTCTGGTGACATGACTTTATGCTTTTGGATAATAAATACAAACCATTTAGTGACAGTTTTTATCTCGTGAGGACTTCATGGATAGGAAACCCAGTGCATAGTATAATAATGAACCTAAAAAGCTACCAACAACAAGTGTTGGAGAGGCAGTGGGGAAAAAGGAACTCTTCTGCACTGTTGGTGAGAGTGTAGACTGGTGCAACCACTGTGGAGGTCAGTCTGGAGATTCCTCAAAAAGCTGGGATTGGAAGTCCCCTTTGAGCCAGGTATTCCACTTCTAGGCATATTCCCAGAAGAACTGAAAACATCATACCACAGTGATATATGTGCATCCGTGTTTATAGAGGCACAATTTGTAATAGCCAGATCTTGGAAACAACCTAAGTGCCCATCAACTGAGCAATGGATAAAAAAATTGTGGAATTTTTATACAATGGAGTATTACTCAGCTATAAAGGGTGATCACATTGAGATATTTATAAATAAATGGACACAACTTGAGACCATACTCATAAGCAAAATAAACCAAACTCACATGTATAAATACCGTATAGTCTCCCTAGTATGAGAGTTGGTAAGAGTATATAAGATTGTATGGTAATCATGATTCCCCATTTCATTGCTTTGAAGCCTTTCAATGTTTTCATTCATCAGTTGGAATGGTTTTAATCTGTTATGTTGTTTTATTATGTGTGATGTTATGAACAGCTGTTTTGAAGAAAACAAAACATTATGGAAGCCATTGCTGATTTAATATCATCCTTCTTAGAAGTCCTACCATGCTTCTACTCTGCTATTACCATCGGTTCTATCATGTTGTGTCTTATTGGGATTTTAATATATGTGATAGTATAAACAAAGTTTTTTATTGAAAATGAGATATTATAGTAGCCATTAATCATTCTCTATTATTCAGTTCAGAATGTCCTATAATTCTTTCATTCTTTTGAATGGTTTTATACTATTTTGGTATGTTTGCTATTATTGGATTTGAAGCTATGCTCAACTATAGCAGAGAAAGAGATATTTTGATAGCTACTGTTAGTGTCTGGTTGTCTTATTGTAAAGTGCTGTTTTGCTTATGTTGTTCTGTTCTGATCTGCTTTGTTCTGCCCTCTTTTGTTTTATTCTCTTTAAAATAAAAAAAATTAAAAAAAAGAAAAAATAATGAACCTCCTAGGAATGTTCTAAAACTTAAGCTTATGAGTTTTTATTTGATGTAGTTTTTGCTAAAGCAAAAAGCAGTATTTCAGAATTTAGTTTAATTCTTCTCAGTAAAGAATGTTAGGTTTATTAACAAGTTCAAAATGAATTTGCAATTGATATATTTTGATGCATTTTGAACTTTTTTCTCATTCTGTTAAAGTTTTTTTCTTTCATCTTGTGTGATTTATTGATGCCATTGTCATTATATGTCTATAAAAGGGCAGAATAAAACATCCTTACTAGCTCCATCCTTTATATTTATAGTAACAATAAAATATAAGAGCTATATAGTAACAATAAGATATAAGATACTAGTGATAGACTTTCATGATTTTCTGTATGTTTTTCTTTTCAGAAATATTTGAAGACCATCAGAAGAAACTAAGGTTATACTCTGCTATGCATCTTTGCTTTTTATTTCATTTTAATATATCAACATCTGACTTGGGGAAGTAAACTAAGACTTGTCAGAGTATTGTCAGGGGCAATGCATGCAAAAACCAATCTAGTTTCACCACCCCTATTAACTTTTCCATTTTCAATGAAAAAATTATTTCTGTCAATATTTTAATTTCAGCTAGATGGGGTGGAGTGAGTGAGTGACATCTGAGCAGATGGTTGTCAGAAAACTGATGAGTGCGTACAGTGGTGTGATTAAGAACTAGGGAATGTACATGCAGCTAACTCTAAATATCTGACATCTCTATATCTTCCACCCTGAAACTCAGGATTATGGAATATATTATGATTAATAAAATATTTATATTTTGATAGTATATTTTATTAAATTGCTAAGCTATTTCATAAGTATTTCCTATGCTCTTAAGAACCAATAAAAGGCAAGATTAGGTAGGCATAAATAAGACTTTAAAATCATTATTCTGCTTCCTTATTAACTTTCTAAACACCTTGAAGGATGTGTGTCAGCTGCCCAAATAAAAAGAAGTATAATTAGAATCATACAAATTATTTGCTTGCGGTTGTCAGGGTCATAGAAGACCATCCCAAATCAGTACTATACACCATATTGCATCTTTAAATCAATATGCAATTTTTCCTAATTTGAATAGTTTGGTTTTAGGGTCAGAACTTGGTATGGGCAAGGAATGTCTATGCAGAAGCTTTCAAAGTCTTTGACTCATGTGATGGGTTGAAATGGATACTCCACATTGATGTTAAAATTCTAATTCCTGGTGTCTGATGTGGCTTCACTTGGAAAAAGTGTCCTTTTAATGCTCTAATTAAAACAGATGATTAAGATAAACCTTAATTCAATATGACTACATCCTTTTTATTAAGTCCACAGAGAGACAGGCACACAAGGAGAAGGTTCTATGAATATGAACACCAAAGTGCTACATCATCAAACCAATCATTGCCAGAAAATCACCAGAAGAAAGGAGAGTGGCCAGAAAAGCACAACAGGGTGAGGTGTGGAGGAGTCTCCCTTACATTCCTCAATGGGAACCAATCATACTGATACCTTGATTCCAGACTTCTATTTCACAGGTCTATTAGACAACACATCGCTGATGCTTACCACCGGTGTCAGGTGCTTATCACAGTAGCGCTAACAAACTAACAGAACCCATAATCAGAGATGCTTTGTAATGAGCAATGTCCATACACATAAATAATACCTATTGCAAAGTTAGCACAAATCAGCATTAGCCACTGTTAAAAATGATGTACTATGACATTTTCTTTTCCACATACTTTTCAAATTTTTTATTGCAACTCATAAAACCAATGTTTAATAGCTCAAGAGACACAATTTGGGAGATATTAGCCTAGTAGGAAAACAAGATTTGGTTCCCATATATCAGACAGTGACTGACAGTGATTTTAGAAGAGATAAGTATAAGAGGATGATATGCTCCACTAATGAAAATTTCAAAATATTCACATGACTAAAATTATTTACCAGATTTCTTTAAAATCAGCACAAAAACCTCCATGCCTAGGATTGATGGACTTAGTTCTGTCACCCACAATTCTATATTGTTCTAGTCTCAGGAGTTGCACTCCTAATAATTTCCTTCTTCATCATTTTGCATGAAGATTACCTTGCACAGCATTGAGTACGTTCAAGTAAGGAAAAGTTTGTGAACAATGTTTATATCAATAGTGGAAATTCTGTAGCTTCTAGATCAGAGGTCCATCTCAATGGAACCTCTGCTTCAAAATTTCAAATCCTCAGTGTCCAAACTTTTCTTTCTTCTCTCAATACATTTTGTTTTCTCTAATCTTAATAGATTCGCATCTCTTCCAGTTTGATCAACTTATTAAATTTCTCCCTCATACTAAGTATATCTTACTCTCACTCCTTTTTTAAAAATTTATTTTCTTTCCTGTTCTTGGTGAATGATTTTTGTCTGTCCTTCATGTCTCTGAGTTGTAGATTTACATTTTGTAATTTACATTGCTATGGAATTAAGTTTCTTAGGGTTGTAAATAATGAAGTAAAATTAATAACTTCAATAATAATTATAACAAGGCAATTCATTGATCAGTTTGTATTTATTTTCTATATTATGTTTTTAAAATATAAGTTGTTACTTTTTATAATGAATCTTTATTTGATCCCCCATCTTCTTGGGAACCCTTGTCTAGAAAAAAAAAAGCAGCTACTCCTCTTTTAAGTAGCAACCCCCCTTTCAGTGGTTTTAAAGTGCTACTTTATATATTATTAACTTATTTGGCAGGGAAAAGGAGCATTGGAAAACTTTAAAGTGGTAAGAATTGCCGCCAATTAAAGTTTATCTGCAATAGAAAATGAGCATCTTTGATATTTTAATTGAAGCCAAGGAAAATCTAATTTGATTTACAAAATGTGATTTCCCATAAACGTTTAAGAAGAGATGCATAAAAATATTGAAATACTTTAAATATATAGGTTTGCTACAAATTACACACCAATATCTTTTATCAAAAATATTGTCAAGGTAGCTAAAGGAGCTAAATTTTTATTGGGCAAAATTTTTCACTGTGTTCCTTATGCAACTATGATAAAAACCTGGCTATCACCTCCACACTTATGTTTGTCTGCAGCTAGTATTCTCTAACTAGCTGCCTTTCTTTAGCCCCAAACACTCCCATTTTGAGTGCTAATTTATCAGGACTTTTCTTACTCTTGCAAGACTCTCTTTTTAATGTTTTAAATTAAATGGAACACTTTCTGAAGACTCAAAACAATCCATAAAGAAGAGTTTGGAATTCCAGATATAAGGAATTTCCACTAAGTTATAAATATGGAACATGCCATGTAATACAGTATCTCACCCTCCAAAGAAATCTCAAATAGTAAAATTGATCTAAAAATACTCCTGAAGTGAATTCTAACAACCTTACCACCACTAATCCCCTGCATTTTACCATGATTCATCAGTGGATGAAATAGAGAAAGTTAGATACATCATTATTTCTCACACTAGGGTCCACGCCTATAGTTTTTCCTTAAAATGAGTCAATGAGAACAAGGGTGGTAACAAGTTGAAATATTTGCCCATTTCTTCACCATTCAGTTTTCATACTGTAACCTTAAAACTTTACAGTTTCTCCTATCAAAGACAGAACACATTTTCCCCATTCTTGAATTTTGGCTCACACTACAACTTAGTTTAACTATGGAAAGCTAACAGAATCAATGCAAGAAGACACCAAAAATGTGTTTGCATGGTTAAGCACAGCACCTTGTAATTCTGCCTCACCATAAATCTCTGTACAGTTTCTCTCCCAGAATGGACACCTATGGGGCAGACCTGAGCCAGGAGACTCACAGCTCGTAGCTCTCCCCATCCTAGTTCAATCAACTCTTGGTCAAACTGTAGACACATGAAGCAGCCCTGCTGTCATGATTACTTTTTCTCTCATTGCTGAGACAAAATACTTGATTCCCAAAATGAAGGAAGGAAAGGTTTATTTAGCATACAGTTTTTAGAGGTTTCAGTCTATACTTTGCTGTTTCCAAGACAGGGTGGCATGGTTAAGGGGCAACTATTCATGGTGGCTGTAAACAAGAAGAATGAAAAGGGCAAAAAGGGAAAAAGCCTGCCCCCCTGCCTCCCATATATTATATGCTGGTTATGCTCCTCAGGGTGAGTGCAGCACTCACATTGCCAATCCCCGTGCTAAGCAATGAATCAATCACAAATGCTAGACTCAGCCACCTACATGACTGCATGAGTTTTGGTGGCCCATCTAAACATTATCCATAACACCTGCTGAGATCATCAAAACTACCCTAGCCAAACTGAAGACTTTGAGAAGTGCTTACCACTGTCACATGTCACTGAGATTTTATGGTTTTTTGTTTGTTTTTTAATACAGCAATAGCTGACTTACCTGATACAGATGAAAAAGTGTTTAAGGATTTCAAGGGTTTGACAGTATCCAGGAAGTATATAGTATTTATATTGGAGACTAAAATGTTGAATAAATGTGTTTGATTCCTAAGTAACTACTTAAAAATTAAAAAAAGAATACATTACTGACAAACTAAAAGTTTGGAAATGGAATAAAATGTGATTAATTTTTTAAAGAGAAAAAAGAATAAATAATAGATTAGAACAAATATAAAATGGTAAGTATAAACCCACACGTTACAGTAACTAAATGTAAATAAACTAAATGTTTCCATTAAAAGATTATTTTCAACTGGAAGAAAAAAAATAAAGCTCAAAAATGGAGTTTTTGAAGTTAGTTAAAGACTAAACTTTACTGAGGACATATAAAAGTTGAAAGACTATGAAGAGGATTCACTATATTCATGCTAACTGAAAGCAATCATGTTATAATACAGTAATGCACTATAGAATAAAATTTAAGATGACAAATTTTATTATGAATAAAGAGAAAAATTTAATAAAGGGAAAAGAAGCCAGTGCACCAACATAATATGACTACTTTAAGTTTGGGTGTATCCAATAATGTACTTTCAAGATTTATGAAACAAACATTGATAGAAACAGAGAAGTCCAGCTTTAGAGTGTAATGACAACATTTTTAAATGCATAACTAACACTAAAAATTCAGTAAGATATAGAGGATATTAAAATTAACAGTCTTAAGTGACATGTAAGATATTGAACACAACAAAGATAAATATGCATTCTTTTAAAATAAACAGTTAAAAAGTAATTATCTGCCACATCATTAAGCAAGTATCAAAAATGGCAAAGAACTGAATCAATAGATTATATTTTCTGACCATAGCAGTTTAAAGCTAGAAATCATTAGAGCAAAGACAAATACAATGTCTTCAATTGCCCCCAAATTATGTAAAGCAAATCAAATTACCATTTTTTCAAATTACTTTTGGGCCAAAAGGAGATAAAATGGGAAATCAAAATATTTTGTATCATAATATAAAACATAAATGTTAAAAGAGCCAGGAAATCAATCCACCTTTCCTGTGAACCAGGGGCAGCTGTGGGCCAAGAAAAGAAACAAGAAATTAGTTTGCCTTTCCCATGAGCCAACCAGCACGCAGGTTGGGAGACAAGAAAAGCCAATCTCCGTACCCAGGCCTGCCCAGCCCTGTGTAGGAAACTGACTGATTTGGGGGAACACAGGCTGGGCTAATAGCAACTGAGGTACAAAAACAACTTAATGTTTGTATTGATTGATTGACTCTGCAGAACTGGGCCAATAGTCTGAGCATCTGTTCAGAGGACAACAATATGCAATATAGCAACTGTCTGGGATTTTTCTGTCTTGTTTTTATAATTCAATATTGTTCTTGCTGTTTTGTTTATTATTTTGTTTTATTCCTTTCAAAATAAAAATAAATACATAAGTAAGTACAATATACAATAGTATGATAAAACAAGTATGTGAATTATTGTTAAAAGTAATTTTATAGGGAAATGGAGTTTTTCCTTAATATATGAGAAAACAAGAAAGGCTTAAAATTATGTAAATATTTATCTCGAGAATTTTTTAAAAAGAACATAAGGGCTAGAGATTTGGCTCAGCAACATAGCACCTGCCTGGTAAGCACAAGTTCCTGAGATCAATTACCAGTACCAAAAAATAAATAAAAAGAACATAATTCCAAAGAAAGAAAACAAAGGAATTATAAATCAGGAGTATTAATAAAATATAAAGGATACACAATTAAAACCATGAAGTCAAAAGAAAGACAATGTCAAAAAGAAAGGAAAAAAGAGAATAAAACTAGTAAAATCCAATCAAAAGTTAAAACAGAGAGAAAGTACAGAATACTGATACCAGGAGTAAACCAGGACATTACTAGAGGTCCCACCTACATTTAAAAGCTAAAAATACATAAATAACTTCATTCTAAAAAGAAACCTTAAAATGTTGCTGAAATGGTAAACTTACTAAAATTGATGCATCTGGAAAGAGAAAATGTGAGTTAATCTGTATCTTTCATAAATAATCTAGAGACAAGAAAAAGAAGTAACACTTCTCAAGTTAATTTGAAACTAAAATTTGACAAAGACCTAAAGTAATGGAATAATGATCCACTAAACACGTACATGTACTAATTCATGAAACATGAATATGATTCTGTACCTGCCAAAAAGTCTTTGCAGATATAACTAAGTTAAAGTTAAAATTTTGAGATAGAATTACCTGAGATTGCTGTAGTGGGCATGGCTTAATAATATGAGGCCTTAAAAGTAGAAAAGGAAGACAGATGTATGAGTCAGAAAGGTGAGACATAGCAAAGACTAGTCCTGCCATGCTGTTTTAAACATGGAGGGAAGGGGCTATTAGCCAAGGAATATAATGACTGCTAGAAGCTGAAATAAATCTTCACTCTATAGCTGATAAGAAAAAGGAAACTTCAGTTCCATAGGTCCAAGGATCTGTGCTCTGTCAGAAATCCAGATAAACAGAAATCAATTTTTGTCCCCAAACTTCCAAAATATATACTGCAAATGTTTAGATTTTAGTCTGGTGACATCATACTGAACTTTTCTAGATGATTTTACTGAGATTCAGTACACAAAGAAAACTTCTATATACAGTTATGGTTATACAGAAAAACTATATATATTATATATATGCCACAATAAAGTTAATTAACATAATCATCACTTCACAGAGTTGTGTGAACACTTAAAGTCTACACATTTAAGAAATTTTGGGTCAGGGGTTTAGCTCAGTGGCATAAGTGCATGCTTGGCAAGCACAAGGTCCTGAGTTCAATCTCTGGTACACACACAAAAAAGAAATTTTAAGTATACAATGAGATACTGACCATTGTTACCATGTTAAACATTAGATCACCAGAACTTAAATATCTTATAACCTAAAATTTGTACCGTTTGTACAGCATCTGTTTATTTCTATACTTTCTCACCTGGAAAATGCCATTCTACTGCCTGCTTCTGTGAAATGGTTCTTTTAGATTCCATATACTTGATATGACAAAGTATTTGACTTTCTATGTCTAGGCTATTGCACTTAGCATAATAAACTTCATTTATGTTTTCACATATGACAGAATTTCCTGTTTATGGTTGAATAATATTCTACTGCATAATTTTATATATCTATATCTATATCTATCTATCTATCTATCTATCTATCTATATAATATTCCTGGCTTTATAGCCAACAGAAAGATGAATATAAATATTAAAAGCATATAAAATAATATTATACTAGCTTTACCCATTATAATTCAAAACTGAAAACAACTCAAAAGTTCATCATCTTTGCAATGGACAAATAATTTGTGATATTTTCATTCAATGAAAGTGCATGTATACAGTTATATTTAATAATATGGATGAATCTTAGGCACATAAGGCAGACACAGGTACTAATTACAGGAATTTCATTAGTAGAAAGTTCCAAAGCAGACAGAACAGACCAATCAATGGTGATAGATGTCAAGATATCAGTTAAAAAGAGTTAAATGGATGCTATTTCTTGGCCCAGGTGTTTGGTTACAAGGATGTGTTGATTTTATGAAAATGCAAATATAGCACATCTGATTCACTTGCCTGTGTGTATGTTATAATTTAATAAATTTTTACTTAAAAATATACTTTATTTCATTGTATTTTATCTTTTGTAGTGCTTGGCATAAGAGTTAAGGCCTCAGGCATATCTAGCAAGCACTTTACCAAGGAGATATACTTTAACTCCTAAGAAATTAAATAAGTTTTCATGAGAATATTTAGGTTACTCATTTCTAAAAAGCACTAAACTACAAAGCAAAAACTCACCCATGTTTTACTCTTGCTTGTACACATTTACCAGCCTTGCGGGTAAACTTAACTGTGATTTTTTATTGTTTATTGCTTTGTGTCTGTTTAAGTAAATGTGTTCCAGGAACTAATACATTAATTTCCTCAAATTATTCTATGAGTAAATACACAGAGATACCTTGGTTTACAAACTTAATTTCTTTTACGATTTGGGAGGAAATGGCTGCATTTGTGCTTGTGTAAGGAAGATGGTCATGGCTCCACTTGTCACTCGATGTGGAGTTTACAAACTATTTTGTTTGCAGACCAAATTAATTGCAAAGAGAAGTGTTCGTGAACCAAAACATCACTATAATTATTATTATTAACATTTCACAGATGGTCAAACTGAAGTTGAAATCAACTGTACAATTTGCAGTTATAAAGGTTATAAAGGCAAATATATGGAACATACTTCTATGGTCATTGCTCAGTGCTCAATCTCATGATCCTAACAGACTTGTTTACAAATCTGACCGGGGTAAATAACAATGAAAGAGTTCTTGAAAACAGAGAGAGAGACAGGAGCCAAATTTCTTTTGTCCCATTTCTATTAGAATCCAATCAGAAAACTGACCATGTTTAGAATCAAATATGAAATCAGAGCAAAATGAACACTTAGATTCCTCTCTTTATTTATCTCTGAGCTTTTCATGTGGACAGAAATGTAGCTGCACAATTTAATCCCTCTGATTCACTAAGTCATATCTAAGAAAATGGCATTAATGTGAGAGTTTTTATTTCATTTTCCTATGCAAGACAGCAATCAGGCACTCCCATGAGAATGTTGAATTCAATGTTTTCTGAAGTTTCTCATCTAGTCAAGAAATGATATACTTTAAATGGTAAAATGGTTTTAGGGCTGCATTTCCTATGCTGTCTCAAGCTCAGGATTCAAGGTTTGCAGGTGCTAATTTATCCATATTGTTGCTAGGAATTTCACAACAGTGGTCTAGACTTGGAAAACATCCATAGGGCAACAGTCTGAGATAAGACTGATGAGGAATAGATTATCATTTCTACTTCAGTAGAGTAAGTCCTTTATATCACTAGGCATGCCAAAATTTCTGAAATATCTCATTGCAAGCCAAAATCTAATCTTTCTTCTTTTCAAATTATATACTCTGATGAAATAAAATGAACAGGAGAGTATAAGACAAAAAATTTAATTTATTTAGAATAAAAGAGAATTAAAATAATCTTAAAAACTACAGAAGTTGTCTAATAGTGTTGAGTTTGCCGAGGAAGAGAATGTTGCTTAAATCAATTCATGTTTGACACCATTCTGGGATATCTTGCAAAAAAAAAATTCTTTGGAAAAAATGTTTAGTTGAAGAAAAACACGTATGGAAATGATTAGGAGTTAGCACAACCATTTTGAAGGCAGAAAATAAAATGGAAGTGTAAGGTTGAATCTTGACAAAATACATGCAAGTTTGGATTGGTTTTTTCCTTTTTCAAATTCTTACCACAATAGGAACTGTGGTACTCTATATTTTAAGATAGACTATTTTAAGTTCTTAAGATATAGATAATGTTCACACTTGCTGTTTATTTCACAGAATTGAAAATCCAAACTAAAGCAGGTGTAGGATTCACCTTGTTAAAACTGAAGCTGAAGATGTGATAGTTAAAAGAATTAGCAGAAGTTTTCAGAAGAACACCTCAGATACATGAACATGTTCCCAGTGAAAAATAAGGTCCCACATCCAAACATGGTGTTGAAAAGAAAAACAGTAATTCTGGGAGGTCAAAGGATGATTCACATATATTACCACACTATTATGGCATCAAAACCATATAAAATTTTAAACAAATGACAAAAATATCAAGAAATGGGTTTTGGGATTCTTTATAGTTCTCTATTGTGATACTATAGTGACACTATTCTTTATAGTGATACTATTGAGAAGGTTAAATGAGATAACCCATGTAAAGTGTTTGGTACCTTGAATCCCACATAGTAAGCATGAAATAAATTTTTAGTGTATTATAAAGCTCTTATTTTTTTCCTCCTTACAAAGATCTAAGAATGAAGAAGCAAAACTTGCATAGCTATATTACATTAGTCAATTTTAGAATACTAATGCAATTTCATTATGGAAATATTTTATGTTTTTATTTGAAAGAATATACCAGAGCAAAATTTAGATTTTGTGAAGCCAAATTTTTAAGCACATAGTACAGTTGTTCAAGCAATGCATTTATTGAGGATGTACTGTGTGAGGTATTTTTGTCACGTGCTGCTATAACTCAAAGCCCAGAATCTGAAAGTCACTGCTATTTAGAATGTCACTTAACTCTGACAATTTTATTGAGGTCCTCTAACAAAACATGTTTCTTCAACATTTTTTTTGACCACCACCACCATCACATTTTATGATGGCTGAATTTAAGAAGGAAATTCTCATTTTAAGCACTGTGTTTTTATAGCAACTTATCAAGCACTGGCCTTTAGCTGTTGTTCTGTGACAACCACTCCATTAAAATCCTGATGTAAACAAGTGGAGAAGGTGAACTAGAAGTGCAGATATTTGCACAGCATTACTGTCAGGTAAAATTTTAAAGATAGGTTTTATGAACCCATTATTTGCAGTCAAGGCTTTTGACTACAGCATCTGAAATCATTTAAGGAGACAAAATGTTTTGTCAAAACATACTGCTGAGAGTCAGTGTGTAGCTTCTTTTTATGTAATTCAATTTACTTCTGTTGTTTGCATGAAAGAGAAATTCTAGCTGGGCAGTCACAGTGAGCCGGTAAAAAGTGACAATATGGTGAGCATCAGAGGCAATTAAAATTAAATGCTTTTTGTCTTCATTTTGTTTCTTAATAAATAGGTAATTGCATTTTGGTGTACCTGGTGACAGGCTAAATTAGGAAGATATTGCACATATTCACTAGCTTTTGTCAACCAAATTTAAACTTATTTTTCAATTTTATATCAAATGGAGAAAAATTCTAGGCAAGTTTTCTTTCCAAAACACATGAGTGAGAAATGAGGTCACTGTGATCTCAGGTGCAGGTTTATTGAAAGATGGAGATTTATGGGACGGGGGATTTAGCTCAGCAGCTTAAGCGCTTGCTTGGCAAGTGTGAGGTCGTGAGTTCGATCACCAGTATCAAATAAAAGGAAAAAAGAAAGACGGAGACTTAGTTTGAAAACAACAAATGGTGTGCTGAGATAAATAGACTATGTTCTAAATGAAGATGTTGTCAGAGCTGAGCCTGACAGAAGAGTACTGGGGTGGTGTTAGATATCATCCGTATAAATCCTCTCTTGTACATTAGTGGTCCACAATTCTGAGTTTGCAATGATAAAATTCTCTGCCTAGCAAAGCATGAAGGTTGGATAATAAATAGGATCTTTTGTATTAATATGAATTGAAACAAATGTGAGGAAATGAGTAATGATAATTTGGTCAACAATTTATTAAATAATACTAGGTTGTGAAATATCTATTACATGTCACACACTTTTGTAGAATCTGAGAATAGGTGTAAAATTAAATGCTAGATCAAATGCCCTCAAGCAGTGCATAATATGGTGGGAAGAAGAGATTTGTAAATAAATAAATGTAAGAGAATGTTAAGGTGTAAGGACATTAGCATGTGAAATCTGTAGGGCTGACTCCAAAATTGTTGGGTGTGTCTCGAAAGGTTCTTAGAAATGATGTTTGAGAAATGAATTTGTACTCACCCTCTTGCAGAATGGATGGATAAAACACTGTTTGCAATGATTCCACAGAGAAATGCAAAAGAATATGGACTATTGGGAAGAAAAATTAATAGTATGGGGTAGGGAGTTGGGGACATCTAAGGGTATTCAGAGCTGAAAATTTATTGAGGATAATTTAGAAGGTTATGACAGAGTATATAGAGATAACAGAAAGAGAAAGGGAAAAGAGAAAAAGAAACATTTGGATAGCAGAATTGACTATTATGGAAAAAATACTAGTGCTTTAATGGTGGCAATTGTTAAGTTCAGAGCTTGAGTGACCAAACTGATGTTGGTAATTTTTATTAAAATTACATGAATGGTAACCACTAGCATTGAGAGCATAGTCATCCCTTAACTAATTGGATTTTTATAACATCTAAGTGAAGAAGGCACAACTGCTATTTGCCTTAGTGTGAAAAAAAATTGTTTTGATTAAGTCACTTTTCCTAAGTCTAGTGGACATCATGTAATAGAATCTGCTCTCAACTCCAGAAATGTTTCACACAAAATAAATCATTTTAGGTCTTATTTTATATCTAATAAAATGCACAGGTGTTATTTTTAACATACTGATTTTGAAATGTCTGTTGAGATATTTTGAAGGCAGGTGGAGAGAAAGGTCTGAGTTCCCAGCAGGAGACTAGTAATTGAAGGTACAAAGGATATATCAAGAATAAAAAAACAAGAATCACAGCCAGAAGCAAATAATTGTACATTTAAAAGTCAACCGGATGATGATCACCTAAAGATTCAAGAAATAAAAAAGAAAATTCAATGGAAGTAGAATCTCAGCAGTAGTTCTATATTACCCTGTGCTCATACCCTATGCAGAAATCCTACCAGTTACTCAAGACTTGAGTCAAAGGCTACCTCCTCTGAGTCTTTCCTGATATTTCTATCCAAAATTAATATTTTCCCTACACTTATTACCCTTTGGACTGTGTATCTCATAATTTTCACCTCTTTTTCTCCTTGTCTTGTCTTCATATAATCTTTTTAAATTTTAACTCCCATGATAATGCAAGTGATCAACATTGGCTACGTAAATTAAAGGGCAGTCTTGTCAAAATATCAATGAGATTTGTGCACCAAAAGAACCATTAGAAAAATAATATAGAGAACAACATATGTCTTGGTCACCTCTTACCTCTCTCCTCTTCAGAACCTTGAGGCTCTCCTTGACAACCTCAAGTTAAAGGAGGAGAGTTTTATCTAGGCTCCTAGTTACAGTCCATACTTTACTGGCTCCACAAGTCCACTGACAAAAAAGCATAGCCAGAGGAAAAACTGCTTGCCTTTACTCACATCATGGCAGTGGAGAAGCAGAGAGAGTCCAAGGATGAGCCCAGAAAGGAGATGTAACCTAGGTCACCCCCACAGTGACACCCCTTTTGTGAGCAGGCTTTACCTCCTAATAGCAAGCCAGATATAATACCCTTATAATCCAATCACCTTCCCAAGGGACCACCCAGGATTGTATGGGGCTTTCCAGGAAAATCTCTGTATATAAACCATAGCACCATGTTAGTTCTACATAATAAGAAAATCAGCATACTATAAATATTGCTGCATAACCATGATAATCACAGCACTGCTCACAACAGCCAACATACAAAACCAGCATAAATGCCAGTAAAGCGTTGATAGATAAAGATAATGTGGTATATATATGCACAATGGAATATTATTTAACCATAAAAACACATAATCATGTCATTTGCAGGAAAATGGATGAAACTAGGTATCATCATGTTAACTCAGGATCAGAAAGAGAAGTGTCATATTTCTGTATATGTGGAATTTGATGACAAAGAAAGACATGAGAATTAAAAACAGATTAGGGAAGTGGAAAAGCTTTTAAAGGAGCAGGAAGACAGGAGACTAAGGGTACTCTCGGGAAACAGATATGATCAAAGTATATTATATTCACATGTGAAAATATTACAGTGAAATCCATTATTCTATAATTAATGTATGCCAATAATTTTTTTCTTAAAATAAAAAATTATGATGTCTATGCAATGGAACCAATGAAACATGATAGGAAATTCCAATTATAGCACTTCACGTAAGATGTGGGCCCAAAAAAGGCACCTAGGAGAAAAAATTAAAATTATAAAAGTGCTGTAAGGTCAGAAGTTTAATAGTAGACTAAAATAAATCAGTCGAAGACCAAGAGGAGGAATATCTAAAATTTTTATCACCATGAATGATGCAATAAGCAGAGGCAATGGAAAGTAGCCATTAATAACAGGATTTTTGTTTTGTTTTGTTTTGTTTTGTTGAGACAGGGTCTCCCTATGCATTTTAAACTGGCCTTGAACTCTCTATGTAGCCTAGGCTGGCCTTAAACTCACGGTGATCTTCCTACCTCATACTCCCAAGTGCTGGGATTACAGGCGTGTGCCACCATGCCTAGCTTTATTAGGATTTTGAACGAGAACAATCTTAGTTTGAATTTCAATTATTACTGTAATTGTGAGGAAGTTATGTAGCTCTCTGAAGATACTCTATTTTGTAAAATGACCAAAAAAGTTGTAATTCAGAAAAATGGTAACAATTAGCTTAGGTAATATATGTGTGAGATACTTAATGCATTTCCTGGTTCACTTGGTGAGCCTTGTAGAGCTGTTGATGTTGCCGTTGAACTATTAGTAAATGTTTGGCAAGAGAAAAATACAAAATGCTCTACCTCACCTGTCATATAATGGACTTCTGCCTTCCACTGTCACCATGGTGTGCTGTTAAACACAAGAAATAGAAATGATTTTAGAAAAAAAATATGACAGGCAGCATTACCTAAAGAAAAGTTTAGTTACATCCTCCTTGAATACTAGACTTTTGCAGTTAACTCAACTGTTGAATACTGGACCATTAGGCCGTGTGCTCCGCTTTCTCTCATTTTCACACAAGTGCACGCTATCAGAAAAAATGGAATTGTTAAAACTATGAAGGCAAATTTAAAAATAAGTAACGGGAAGAGACAAATCAGTGTAGAATTGTATATAATTTATACCAGTACTCTGAGGAGATGGAGCGGGACTCCTCACTCTTTAAATACAGGCTGTACACAGTGACTTTCTTCTAAAAAAAGCACAGTAAGAAAAGGGAAGGGAATAATAGTAACTTTACAGTAGAAAACCTGCCAAACACCAAATACTATCTTAGCCAAATGGTCAATATTGACATCAACATTAATATATGAGAATATATATATATATATAATCTTTTGTAATATTCTCACATATATTCTCAAATATATATTCTTATGTAATATATACATTCTTATAATATATTCTCATATATATATATATTTGGTGTGTCTGATATGTATAGGTATATATGTATATATCTATATATACATACAGATAGATAGATAGATTTGGTATGTTGAGGAGAATGTTTCACCTCTGTGGTCTTCCTCTTCAAATTCTAACAACAAAGCCAATCATGATTAAAAAAAAAAACAGCATACAAATCTCAAATGAAGACTGTCTACTAAATACTTGATAAATCAATATCAAATTAGTCAGGATCTTTAAAAACAAGGAATATCTGAGAAGCTCAAAATCAAGTGGAGCCTAAGGAGAGATAAAGGCTAACTATAATTCAATGTCTCAGATGGGATCCTGGAAAAAAAAGAACATTAAGGGAAAACTGATGAAATTGGAAGAGTGTGGACTTTAATTACTAGTAGGGAATTAATAATGATATACTAAGTATGACAAATATAGCACATTAATGTAATACATCAAAAACAGGGAAATTCACTGTTGGTATTTGAGAATTCTGTTTCTATTTCACAACAAGTTTGATACATTTATCATTTCTACAAGAAAGTTTATTTAAGAAAATGAAAGATATCTACATAAGGCATATAGACTTTACTTAAATAACATATCAATATTGGTTTATTAAGTATAACAGGTGTACATGCTAATAAAAGGGGTCATAAGGTACATGGGAACTCTATTTTATCCTGGCAGCATTTTCTATATATCAAAACCTATCATAAATCAAATTTTTTCTCTTAAAGAAGGGATATAAAAAGACATTTTAAATAAAATGTATTTTTCTCAATTGTTGTAGCAAAACAAGACCTACTTGTAGATTTTGGATTTTATGCCTTTATTATTGCCTTATATATTTCAGAAGATGGAAAAATTTATAAAATTCAATGATTCACTTGCATATTTGATGAAGCATTTCTGTTTCTTGTTGTACAAATCTATAAAACACAACAGTTAATTCAAGTAGATCACAACTGATTTGAAATAGAAATATCAGACATAAAGAAAATAGTCTTTCTACATAATTATAAGAAGGTCATTTTCTCTTACAAAATTTTGGGTTCAACAAGATGGTCTGTGTCATATATCATAGCATTGAGATGAGCAAGCAATGATTTCGGTTTAGGATGCCATGAACTGTAGTATCACCAAAGAATTCACTTTTCTTTTTTTCTCTCTCTCCTTCCACTTGCATATTTATTACTATATTTTGTAAATGTTTTAGCCTTGACATGAGACTGTAGAGGTGGGTTTTTCTTACGCCATTTCTTTTTAAGCATAGAACGTTGAAGCCCGTGCCTCTCCTTTGGACACAAATTTTTGCTCTTACACATCACAAGCTGCCAGTATAACCTTGGCACTGAAATTTGTCAGACTAAAGCTCTATATCCCAGAGAAGTACTTACTTCCTAAAAGAGCACTAGGGGAAAAAAGCAAAACTGGTATTAAAGGAAAACTTGCTCCTATAACAGCTATCGATCAGTAGCATTAGTTTGTAGTGTTTCAAAAAATCACTTGAAACATTATTTTGCCCACTTTGTTCAGTGCTCTTAGTGTCCATAAATCAAATCTTTGATAAATCTTGATTTCAATAGTCATTACTATTTACATGGTCTCCTGGCCAGATAATTTGGGTATAAAATCATCTCCATCCTCTTAAAAAATCATTTTGAACAGCACCTTCCTCAGTTCAACAATTAAAATCCAAAGAAAAGTTCTAGGGAATAGAGCTATCACCTGATTCATAAGATTATATAGAGTTGGGACTGCGTGGGAAGAGGTGATTGCGTCCCCAGAGGTTCCGCTGGCTCCAGCTCACCACACCCAGCTTCCACCTCTAAATTTAGGGAGCCAAGAGCCTGCAGAGGAGTTGGGACTGCATGAGGTGAGCCCCCATGCCCTGGGGAGAGTTGGAGACCAGCGCTTCTGGTGATTGAGGTTCTAATGAGCTACCGGGGACACTGGACTGGGCTCAGGAGGTTCTAGGGCCTTAGCCCACCACATCAAGTAGCCATCTTTCAGTTCAGGAGGCAGAGACTGTGCAGGGGGATGCTCAGCCCTCTTGGGCTGGCCTGGGGAGAGCTTAAGACCAGCACTGCCAGCAGTTGAGTTCATATCCACCCTCCTAGGTCAGGGGATTGCACCCTGGATGTTCTGCAGACCCCAGTTCACCATGCCCAGGTTCTGCCTATCAATTTAGGGAGTCAAGAACCTGTGGGGGAGCCAGGACTGCTCCAGGAGCTGAGGGTTCAGGAGGTGATTCACCACACACCCAGAGGAAGCTTTGGAACACCGCTCAAAGCAATAAAATATAGAAAAATGAAAAAAGGAAAAACCAAAAGGCATGCTCAAATCTCCAGCCCATCCCAAGATAGCCTAGGAGCCATGTACATAGAAGAAAATAGAAGCCATACCCCTGAAATGATTGAAATGATATCAACTGAAATAAAGAAGCAACTAGGGGAAGATATGGAGAAATTCAAATTAGAAATAATTGCCCAGATTAAAGAAGAAATGATAAAAGCAGTGAAAGAAATAGTGAACACATCTAGTGAAGACATAGCTAAAAAAAGAGGAACAAAGCAAACAGATAGAATCCCTGAATGAACACTATAAGAAACCAACAGAATAAATAAAGCAGATTCAAAGAGATATACAGCAAATCAAAAATTCAATTGAAAGCTTTCAAAACTGCCTCAAATGGAAGTGAAGATAGAATTTCAGACCTCAAAGATAAGATTGAAGCTAGTGAACAAAAAAGGAAAAATCTTTTAAAAATAACAATTAATCAGGAAATAACAATTCAACAACTGCAAGATGTTGCAAAGAAAAATAAAATAAGATTAATGGGGATAAATAAAAAATAAGGGACTGCCCAAATGATATCAAGAGGATATTTACAGAAGTAATAGCTGAAAACTTCCCA